>CABEEJ010002159.1:91016-117525 GCA_901482245.1 Timema douglasi
ACCAAAGGTTTTGCCATCCAATAACCTGAGCCCGGTTCTAGATCCTCCCATCTGCGTCTAGGTCTTACCAAAGGTTTTGCCATCCAGTAACCTGAGCCCGGTTCTAGATCCTCCCATATGCGTCTAGGTCTTACCAAAGGTTTTGCCATCCAATAACCTGAGCCTGGTTCTAGATCCTCCCATCTGCGTCTAGGTCTGACCAAAGGTTTTGCCATCCAATAACCTGAGCCCGGTTCTAGATCCTCCCATATGCGTCTAGGTCTGACCAAAGGTTTTGCCATCCAGTAACCTGAGCCCGGTTCTAGATCCTCCCATCTGCGTCTAGGTCTGACCAAAGGTTTTGCCATCCAATAACCTGAGCCCGGTTCTAGATCCTCCCATCTGCGTCTAGGTCTTACCAAAGGTTTTGCCATCCAATAACCTGAGCCCGGTTCTAGATACTCCCATATGCGTCTAGGTCTTACCAAAGGTTTTGCCATCCAATAACCTGAGCCCGGTTCTAGATCCTCCCACTCACGCTACATGTTCTGCCCATCATAATCTTAAAAGACTTGATCATCCTAACAATGCCTTGTGGTGAATACAGGGTATGTAACTAATCATGATGTAGCCTCCACAACTCCCCAATATCCCCATCAATTTTTTTTTACCAAGAAGTATCTTCCTAAGCATCTTGTTTTCGTAAAAACCTAAGTTTGTCTTTGTCATGTAAGGTAAGAGACCACGTTTCACAGCCATAGAGTACAATTTTGTTTTGTAAATTCTTGGTTTTATATTTCTTGACTACAACTTACTGATCTAGAAATGCATGCATGCATGACTTATTTTTTAAATTTCCAATCTAATGTCGTTATTGTTAGTAAAAATTGTTCCTGGATATTTAAACGCATTAACCCTGCCAAATGATATGCTATTCTAAGTAATCTCTAAATTATCGTCGCCAATATATTTATTTTGATTGTTAGTCAAATTTAATCACAAGAACATTTGAGCTACATTATCGATGATTACGTGGCCTTTCTTCACTTTTAATATCACTTTCTTCTTTGTACTGAAATGAGAAAAAAAAAATTCAAAATAATTGTCATAAAATAGCTGGAGGTCCATTTTTTTTTGTATTTAAGTTTGTAAAATGATTCTCCACCCGTTACTTGTGTAAAGTATAAAGTTAATGATAGTCAATACTAAAGCTATGCTTTTACCTTTGATTAGCGAAATGTTTACTAATTGGAAACACATATTTCTACGACCAAATATGTTAGCATTCAAGATTGGTGAGAAAAGGCAACGAGGTCGCTGATGTCCTCAACAACTACAGAGATATTTTTCTCCCGTTTGATTCAGTTTGTGGTAACACCCCAGTGTGAAAATCCCACAAAGAAAGAAAGGTATGCAGAGTAGCCAGATAATTTCCAAATGCCGTCCTAGGGGGATACAAGTGAGCGAGTAAAAAAAAAACCCAACATATCTGCAACTCCATATTTTATTTCATGCGCTCTATCGGTGTATATTTTCCATCGATTTTGAGAAAGTGTGCGTCAAGATACTAACCGACGAAGATGTTGAAAATGGTTTTCCCGATCAAAAGATGGTCCCCTGCGTCTTCCTACTCCCGTTCCCTCCCTAGTATCGAGTATGATCGTAAAAACAACTTGAGGCATTCAAATTTTACCTCCTGTCTCTGAGGACAAGGGGTGAGCATAGGTATAATCTTATCGACTGAAAAGTAAAATACTTATCTTACGAGAAAATATATCGTCGTAAAGACTCTGATTTGTAAGAAACTGTTTTCATGGGTGCAGTAGAGTTCCGAAAGCTCGAGGAACACTAAAGCATGTAGCAATTTTAATTTTTACGGCTATTTCATGCATTTTTTGATTTTCTAAGTTTGAGATAGATTTTTTCAACTCGAACTGTCGAAACTTTATTGTAATTATTATGGGAGTACCATCATGCAACGTTTATTTGACAACTATATAATTACCCGTTCTTCGGAAGAGATGTGTTTCATAATTTATTTCTATCACGGTTTCCAGACTGTGCCCTTGGTTAGGTTTTTATTCAAGCCATATATTTTCCAACTACCAGCTTGATAGGCCTGTCGTAGCTTCATATGCCTTATAATCTAATAGGACCGGCACATCATCCATTTCCCGACCGTTAATTTATCATTGTGAAAAGGAAATCCCACATTCCACAAATGATCAATTTTTTGGCAATGCCAGAAATCGAACCTGTGACCCTTAGCTCGGTGGACAGACACGCTATCGACTGAGTTAGGGTGTCAGATTTAGATGTGCTTTATAATATTGTGTATTATATAATATTATAATATTCCGTATTTAAGAACCTTTCAAAGTTGAGCCAATGAAAATTGGATAAGCACAAGCTGAGAAAAGGGCTAAAATATATATTTTCCAACCACAATCTTGAAACAAAATGGCGAATGTAAATTTTAATCAGCTTGTATGTCAACCGAACGTCCGAGTTATGTCTATGCGAAATTTCAGCACAATCGGTGTAGTGGTTTTTATGTGAAATAGTAACAGACATAAAACCTGTTTTTAATTATTATTAGGATATATTGTAGATTCTTTGAAAACTTTCATAATAGTTTTATAATTTTTATGTATTGAAAATCAATGCTCACGCTTCGCCCCTGGTAAGTAATTAAGGATCCAGCTAACCAGCCACCACCCCCTGTGCCGTAGCTATCCCGACGGGACATCTGAGTCGACGGGAACAAAACTCTGGTTTATTATATCATCGATCCTGTCGATTGCAGGTTGACATTGAGGATGATTTACACGCGAGTTTGTATTCGCTCACCTTCTGTAAAATACGAACATGATTCATATGTGAATATTAACATGGTGTCTACTTAACTTGACCAATGACATTCCCCTTTTCCCTGATCATTTAATAAAATTCCCGACTAAAAAAGAAAATATGTCGCACCCTTCTCGCCCCCACCACATATTTTTTTATGAACAATAAGTTTTAAAATTTAAATAAAGATGATTTTATATTGTATATCGATATATGACCAATTCGTCAAATACCAAAATGGGTGTTATAAATTTATGTGAGGTATTTAAACGTGCACTTTCTGAACCGATTGATTATAATCATCACACAACTTATATAGAGGCCTACTTATTAAAATCTATAACCGACACAATATTCGTTCCCCGGCCGTTAATTCATCATCGTGAAAAAGGAAAGAAACATATTTTACACATAATAATTATTTTGGCCATGCCAGTAATTGGAACCAGAACCTTTATCTTAGTAGACAGAAGCGCTACCAACTGAGCCAAGGTGTCGGATAATAGGTTTTAATGACTTGGGGCTTAAGATGTTATGTGTTCGGACTGAACTAAACAATTGTGAACTTAAAATCTTTCACCTTCATTACAAAGGCTAATGTGATAGTCAATGTACCCGCTTCAGTGGCCGAATGGTCTAAGGCTCCCCTCTGGTATTATAATTGCCAGATAGTGATGGGGAGATCGGGGTTCAAATTCCAGTCAGCTCCAAGGAAGGTTTCCCCCCCTACAAAATTGTTTCTACCTCTCCTTCCAAGCAAATGCAAGTATATATATGTATCAACTCTACAATGTTTCCTTCCTTATACCCACACCCTTGGGGTAATTATCATTCACGCATATAACCTGAATAGGTAGTAAGACGTTGTGATTAAAAAAAGATAGTAACTCTGGATAGTAAGATAGTTACTCTGGAAGATAGCAAAATGGATTCACAATGAAGAGACTGTGCTCCGGTTGTGTCGTGTTACTACCATTCTATGTGGGGAATGCCAGGCCTCCACCGTGGTTCGGATTCCACGTTAAACTGTAGGTCCTTCATTTCATCTCACAATCACCCTACCAATTACACATTAGCGTGAGTGCGTATAACCCGAACGGGTAGTAAGACGCGGTGCTAATAACAATAAAAATAATAATAATAATAATAATAATACCATTCTCTGACTGTTTCGGTCACCGTAATTTTAGACATAGATCAGAGGAAGATGTGATTGTTGCATGCGTTCTGTATCTTATACCACAAGAGAAAACGAGAAGAAACCGGTGAATATAATGGGTGCATAATTTGTTTAGAGCAAGAGGTTACTATCGTAGTTTTTATGTTGCATATTATATACACAATCATACTCTTGTACCAAACATTATTAAGTTTTCTTCGTCCGTAACACGATAGTTGTGCTGGAATGTTCTGCAGCCGCTGTCAGATTGTTGATAAAAACCTTCGTAAAGGTTCGCACTTGCCGGAAGAAGCCGAACCAGGAGAAACGACACATGGGCGCCCGATCTCAATTCACATTGACAGGACTGTGCGCCTACCATGCTGGGCCGTGACCTTGGACGAGCACTTTTGAAGCAATCCAAGACGGGAACAGTCGGCGCACAGTCAAGTCCTCCCATTGTGAACACAACTTTACCTTGACCGATTACATTATGGCTTTATTTTATAATCTGCACCTTAGTGTAATCCATTAAGGTAAGCTTGCTACATTTTAGGGTAAACTAAGTGTACGTGAAAACTATAGGTTATAGTAAAACATTTAATATTTTTAATTTGGAGATCCAAACAACTCATCACAAACACGTTAAAGCACAAATAGGTAAAAATCAACGTGGCCTTATAAGGATGAAAATATTTCTTTTTTTCTTTTTCTTGAAGCCTTGAGCACTATTTAACCTATCAATAGTGGTTATACTTTAGGTTTAGTCCAATATATAAAGTGAACGTATAAAAAATATTCAAATGTATATGCCACTCAGATGAACCTACCTCTTTATAGTGTTTTCTCAACAAATGTAAAGTTTATACGAGCAAAGGAAAAATACCCCACACCAACTTTTACCAAACTTAACTATTCAAATGCGTATAACCCGAACGGGTAGTAAGACGCGGTGCTAATAATAATAATAATAATAATAATAATAATAATATAATAATAACTATTCAAAAGTGCGATTAGTACAATATAAACTTTAACGCTTGACAATAATTTTATTTTTGAAGAATAAAATAGTCGTAGCTATTATTTATGCTTTTTATTGTGGAATTATCCATCAAGATAACATATTCTGAAAATTGACACCTGGACACGGGAATCGAACCCAAGACCTTTGCCTTAGTACGCCAATGCTCTCCCCACTGAGCTATCCAGGAATCATCCCGTACCCAAGGTCATTCTTCAGTCATATTTTAAGGCAGAGTCTATGATGGACTTGCGGAAATCATAAACTACTAATGTGTTATTTTATTTTTGTTAACACAGAAAAGAGTAAAAGAATTTCATAAATATTATTTTATTATTCATATATAAGAGAACATTAAGGTCAGCAGTTTTAGACAACTTTCATCCACACATCCACCACCCTATCTCCACGGTAAGAGCTTTCAAAGCTTTAGAAACGTTCTCGTTAATGAAGAGCAAACAGTGCGTGCAGATGAATATGCCGTTCGTTCGCTCACGAAAAATAAACCTAAGGGAACGGGTCATTTCGAAGCTGACGAGTAGATATAAAATTGTAAATATTAAAAGGTTTACATTTACTTATTTAATAACAGGGAATATGCTATATTTCACTTTATGGTCTTTTTAATTTTAAGTGATAGTTTATTTATACCTACTATTAGACTTTCACTGAAGCACGCGTTAGTAAAATACAAAAAGTCGCTAGAAATAAGCCAACTTTAATATTTTAAAATGTATTTTGATCGTTTTAATACTTGCATTTAAGTTTTTTGAATTAGATAATTGAATAATTTGAAATAGGGTTTGTAGCCTACTTAGAGGAGCTTAGTAAACGTATAGTTTATTTGTATAGTATAAAATAGTAATAGTTCAGTTTGTACTGTTTTTAATGAATATATTAATTAAAAATATGTTGAAGTTTTCATAAAAATCAATCAAATTGACAATTTTTCGCCAAGTGGTAAATTTCGCTGAAATATTTTATCTAGTATTTCACGTATATTTTAAAAAAAATTATAAAATGAGCTTAAAACATGTGTTAATATTCCTTTTAATATTCCAAGAAAAAGTATAATATTTCGGTGTGTCTACCTATAGCCCTTTTTCTTTCAAAACTGAGGTAACATGATCTTGGGAAATAGTACATTCTCCAAGCAGAGCACACATACCATCATTCCATCTTAATAACATACCATCATACCACCATAGAGCTGGACACTTAAATGGGCTACAATAAACACAAATTATAAGCAATTCCGGAACAATAGACCGTCGGCGTACAGTAAAATTAATAAGTACCTTAGATTCGTGATGTCTATATGACTGCCCCTGAACACTTTCAAAAGCAACCAGGTGGCCTTAAATGCTAGGAGTATAGCTTATCTTCACGGCGCTCACTTTTATTTACATTGATTGGTATGCGCACGCACGGATTACATACATTATATTTAGACGGTCTAATGCCAAAAGCGGCTAACAGCGATAAATATACATTTCAGACTTTAATCTCCAATAGAACGGGTTATAAATAAAGAGTGTACCGAATCCCCTGCAGATGTTTTAATATATTGAAAGAAACGTGTATTTTCTATCATTTGTTTTAAGTATAATTTCACTGGCATTGGTGACCATGTGGGACAAGTTTTTAAAGTTTGTCTAGTTTAGTTTTACAATGACGGGGAGGTCAGAGTTTGAACCTTAGCCGAGACTATATATATATTTCTTTCTTTCAAAACTCGATATTTAATCAAGAAAATAACAAAACATTAATTTTTCAGTTTATATCTATTTAAATGCATCTAACTATAACCCGCCCCCCTCCCCCGATCCACCTCGGTGGCAAAGTTAGCTAACGCAATCGTTTCGTGTTGAGTTAGACTGCCGAGGACGGGGAGATCAAGGTTCGAATCTCGGTCGGGTGAACTGGGGTGATAGTTCCTAAATAGTTCTCCCCCCTTCCTCCACGCAAATTCGGGTTGATTTCCTCTACACTCAACCATCCCAATTCATAACTCATTAGCGTAATTAGTACTTAGGCGTACAACCCGAACGGATTAAAAGACGCGGTGTTAAGTGTTATCATACTCCCCTCAAAAATGTGCCTAATAAATTTTTCTTATACTATTATAAATAAGAAAATTTGTTAATAAATAATTAAAACAGCCCACTGTCAGTAGAACGGCCATTTAAAAGCTTAAGGCGATCATATTCTAAAGGAGAGAAATTCGAACTTTACTTAAGGTGCGGCAGAAAAGAGCGCGAGTAATTTTACAATTTTTATAGCACTACACTTTTTTGGCCAAAATAAATCAAATATTTTTCCAGTAGCAGCATAGAGTTTAGTTTTCTTCACATACTAATATCAATAGATCTTGAATATAGGTCAAGGTTGTCCTGGAATTTTGTCAAACCTTTTTCTCTTTATTTAAAAAGTTTTGACAAAATTCCAGGACAACCTTGACATATTCAAGATCTGTTGATATTAACATGTGCAGAAAATTAAGCTCTATGTTGCTATTGGAGAAATATTTGATTTATTTTGGCCAAAAAATATCAATTCTATAAAAAATGTAAAAATAATTTCGCTTTCTTCGGACGCACCTTAAGAGAATATATATAATTATTTATTTTTATCTGGATAGACATTGCTATTTTAAATTAAATATAGAACATTACAAAGAGTTCAAATAATAGACAATACCGTAGCTCATGTTTACATCACGTCTTACTACCCATCCGGGATAAACTAATATTTACACCGATGGTGTGAGGATGAGGAAGGTAGAATTTAGACTACATGTATCTGAATTTGCGTGGTAGTAGAATAGGGAATTGACTTCAATACAACTACAGATTAGGCCAGACGAAATTGATGCCTTTGTTCACATGCCCATCAGCATGGCTAATCTTGAGGAGTCTTCTAGGGCGAACTAAAACCAATTTCTATTTTGGAAAGACTCGAATGGAACTTTACGAGCCAAATGACATTAATGTATATTTAGAAAAAAACAAACAAAATGTATTATGTTGAGTTTAAAACTTCATATAAACGACCTCCTGGTTTCCTGGCAGCTCACAATGGCGGACTTTGGCAAAACAAATTATGATATTATAAGAATAAAATTATACATTAAGCGCGACGATGAGACATTTTTACTGTCCTCTTGTTTATGAACTTTGTATCTAGGATTCAAGGCGAACTAAAGCTTTTAACGTTTATTTTGGAATAATCGCTTAATCTTTTTATTTTTTAGCATCGCGTCTTATTACTACCAGTTTGATATATATAAGTATATAAATAAATAAATGACGTCAATGTGTTTGGTATGAGGGAGGAAGGGTATTTCGCATTTGCGTGATGGAAAGAATGGAAAGCCATGTAGAAAAAACTACCCTCAGTACACCACGGCCGGGATTCGAACCTAGATATCCCCGTCATCGGAAGTTCAGTCTATTGAAAGAGTGACGCCTTAGAACAGGGTTGTGCAAACTTCTACTTGACTGCAATAATTTAAACACAATGTGTTTTTGAAAGGGTGTGGCATTCTACGACACGACGACTGTAGGCTTACATTCATGCCGAATTTCATTATTTTGAACACGTCCTACGATGTTAAGCAGCTCCAAAATTACTGGAGTACAAAAATGACTATAACTCTAAAATAAGGTCAAATGGGACACATGTTTATATGAACTTTTTTTAATGTTTTTGTGTCCTATGTCCACCGCTGAAATGGGCCCCACGTGTTACAGTACACTATGTACAATTGTTTTATAGGAGGACGAGTGGGAGGTAATTTGGGGAGAACAGTATAACCGTCCAGATTAGAGACCCGTCCACCTTGACAGGCTAGACGATCTTATTATTATTATTAGCACCGCGTCTTACTACCCGTTCGGGTTATACGCACTTACGCTAATGTGTAATGGTAGGGTGATTGTAGTAATGGTAGGGTGATTGTGAGATGAAATGAAGGACCTACAGTTTAACGTGGAATCCGAACCACGGTGGAGGCCTGGCATTCCCCTGAATGATAATAATTGCCGCTATATAAAATGTGGTTGCGTAAGTACCATGACCCACGCGTTTTCAATGGAGACCTCAAATTGTTCAGAATTGGGGAGGGCACTCTGCAATAAATAGGTCTACCTTTGTGATTCAAAATCCCACCCACATGTTTTGTAAGAATGCCTGTTAATCTAAAAATCTTCAGGCCATTTCTTGGCTACAACGCCTGAGCTAATATGACGGAAAGAAATTTGGCAAAGTATAAAAACTCTTTTTTTAAAAGGACCTACACTGTGGTGTGGTGTGTCTTTTTTTATCGTCATCTTTATTTTCTTTTGATGTCCCCAAGGAGGAAAGAAAAGGTTTATTATGTATAGTGTACTCCGTTGCCATGACAACGAAGAGTTCGCATCGCGTCCTAGAAGTAAAACACAGACGTGCGCTAAGATACCCAGCATGCCGTAACCTTGTTACGTAATGACGCTACGAGAACAAGAAAGTAACAATTTACGTTATGCGCTTTGAATATATCTATTATTTAATTTCATACAAACTCTTGACTGGGTTTGTATGCTTGGAATGTCACAGTTGCAAACTTTTTTTATTATTAGCAGCGCGTATTACCACCCGTCTGTGTATTAATTATGTTAGCAATTTAGGGACGAGAAAGGTTGAATTCAAATGAAGTGTACCCGTATTTGCGTGTAGGTAGAATGTATAACCATCTAGGAGAAAAACCACAGAATACATGATTCCAGCCCTAATCTTCCCGTCATCGATAGTTGAGCCTATTGTGAAATTGATGCCTTGGATCAGCGCTTTTAAAAGTTGGCTCCCTCATAGTTAGTTATCTCAGGATCCATGAGGCAATTTTAGAATATTATTTATTTGTTTTATATACAATAAGATAGTATCATTAATTAGGATTGCCAAATTTTAAAAATTTGAATCAAGGACAGTTTCCAAAGGCACAGCCAAAACATGTACTATTTTCCTTTTGTTTTATACTTTTATACTTGTAAAATGTAACTGTCGCTATTGAATGTTCATAATATTAATGTAAAAATGTACGAGGGCTACAGTATGTATTTTTTTCTGGTGCAAGGGCTCCTTCGATCAAAAAAAATTGGAAACCTTTGCCTAAAACTATTCGACCAGTGGCGTTTTTTTTCCAATAAACTTTTTATAGTAGGCCAAGACGTCGATAGGAGAGTAGTTTCATGTGAAAATGAATTTTGAAGATGATTAGATGCCAGGTTAGGGATTGGATGGAGGTGTATCAGGATAGGGTTAAATGACGAGCATATACTCCATTCACGGTAGGAATTACTCTCTGTAAAGTATTTTTTCCTACCAATATCCTACTATATAATATATTTCTAGTAGGGAAAAGGACCTTTCATAAAACAATTCCTACGGTGAACGGACTTTACATTCTGGCGAACATGAACTTTCGAGTTCCTTAAGGGTGCTAAATGGGAAAACATTGAGAAGCGTTACATACGTTTAGAAATCCCATATTATTTATGTAGATGTTTGATACTTTTTTTAAATATAGTTTTAACCAAAATGTAGACCAAAGTTCTGAGCAGTTAAAAAGTTTAACATTTAGATTTAAATTTTGAGTTTAAAGTGTACCTATTTAAAAATTAAGTGGTAGCTTACATACAACCCTATAAAACGATTCCATATTATCTTAAAATTGTCTTTTTTGACCCTTTTAAAAATACTTTATTTGATAGAGGAAAGTTAGATATAGCTATATAACCTTTTGATTTAATCTTAAAAGTACATATTTTAGAGTAAAACATCGTTGAATTTGGTTAAAAAAACTTTAAACTAAAATTATTAACTTTTTAACTGGTCAGAAACCTGCTGATAATTCTCGCCAACATTTAGTTGAAAACGAAATTTTAAATATCAAAAAACTCTTTTAAATAAATACCGGCACAGATTAATCTGATTTCCAAACCCTTCCTCCACCTCTGACAAGACGTGTATTAATCACAACTTGAGAATGTGGGGAATGCCAGGCCTCCACCATGGTTCGGATCTCACATTAAACTGTAGGTGCTCCATTTCATCTCACAATCGCCCTACCATTTCACATTAGCGTGTGTATAACCCGAACAGGTAGTAAGACGCGGTAATAATAATAATAATAATAATAATAATTTTTAAATAATGCGGGCCTTCTAAAGTTCTGCAACGCATCTCAGTGCTCTACCATATGGCGCCCTTAAGGACAGATATGAGTAGTGATGATAAATCATAGCGTTCTCCATGTCATACCCAAAACCTTCCCTATTCACTTTTCACTGTCTTCCTGGGCTTTTTCAAGTTTTTCCTGTTTTCTCTGAATCTGTCAGGTTTTCCCTGTAACTAAATCACTAAGAGATTTTATTTGGTTAATTAATGTTTTGTGTTGTGAAGGTAAAAAAACAACACATAACATCTTTTTTTTTTTAACACACAATACTAGAACGTATGCAAGGTAATATTGAAACGTGGTGGTCATTTTCAATATACGTCATCAATAATTCAAACACGCCTTTGGGTTAGGGAGTTCGCGAGATCTAGCTTTTATAGATTATGCTGCACGAGGACTATCATGAACCCAGAACTAATGACAGATGGATCACTAACTGTTATTGATTGCTCACTTCAAACGGAACTTTGCACCTCATTAAAACAGTGAACGTGAAATATTCCATCTCTACTTGTTGACGTCCAAACGACTAGTAACAAATGTGTAAATCCTTCACCTGTCATAAAATATACACCCCGCTCGATGGCGTTAGTAAATAAAACACCGATAGCTTATTAATTCTGTGTCACTATATAAAAAACGCTTAACTTTTTTTTCAAAGAAAGAGCATAACAATAGTAACAATTTTTTTTAGTATATAGTTTAATACAATCTTTACCAAGTGTCCAATATGAATAAAATGTATAATATATTAATGATACCAAAAGGTTAAAAAGTAAGAATAGCCCACTCTGTATATTAGTACAGCCCGAGTAAGAAACAAAAGTGACCGGATTTTAGTAGAATTGTAAAATAAGCCCTTGTTTGTGTTCTATCTGTGTATTCCCATTGTGTGTTTGTGTGTTCAGGTCATACGCATGTGTGGTAATTACTCTAATGGGTAGGGATGATGAAGGAAACATTTTAGAGGTAATCTACACACATTAGCAAGGAAGGAGAATGAGAAACCTTTTAGTAAAAAACCACCCTCAGTACACCTGACCGGGATTCTAACCCCGATCTCCCCATCATCAGCAGGTCGGTCTAAACCTTTTGGCCAATGAAGAGGTTGGTATTTCCTATTTCTTCAAATTATTAGTGTGAATGCAATTCTCTATACGCTGACATTTTTGGCTAATAATGTTAAAAAATGAAACACTTATGTGGAAATCAACTATAGTTGAAGCTTTGGTCAAATTAAGAAACAATAAGTGAACATGATATTTACACTCAATCGCCAAGAAACTAACTAGGCTTTTGTAGAATTCCACAATCTAAAGTCATACAACTGCGAGCATATTTTACAAAACAAAAATAAACGATTAAATAAATATAATACAAATGTTAATTTTTGTTTGTTATGTAACTCGAACATACATATCTATACTTCAAACCAAAATGTTTGTAATGGTGTATATTGTATTCGACTTATAAACAAAACTATTTTAAACTTTTCCATAAGATAGAATAAAATATCCAATAATTTAATTCCGTTTAAGCGCAATGTATGAAGACATTTAGTTGCATGGATGATAAATAATTCGATTAAAGCGTTATTAAAAGAGCTAGGTGTTTTTTGTGTGTGTGTCTATGTAAAGGTCAAAATCGACCCCCTGCTTCCTCAGACACGTGTTCGAACACCCTCTCAAAAGGTTATCCTTAGCTCAGTCGGTAGTGTGTCTTTTTACTGAACTAAGGGCCCTTGGTTCGATTCCCGGCATGGCAGAAAAATTTATCATTGGCGAAATGTGAGTTTCTCCTTTCACAGACCCGCCTCGGTGGCGTAGTTGGCTAACACGCTAGTCGTTTTGAGCTCTACTGCTGAGGACGGGGAGATCGAGGTTCGAATATCGGTCGGGTGAACTGGGGGAGGTTTTTCCTAAATGGTTTTCCACTCTCCCTCCACGCAAATGCGGGTTCACTTCCTCTAATTAAATTCCTAATTCATTAACGTAATTAGTACTTAAAGTGTATAACCCGAACAGGTAGTAAGACGCGGCGATAAATAATAATAAAATAAATCCTTTCACAGTGATGCATTAACTGGCGGGAGCTGGATGTTTGTCTTTAGAGATTCAAGTTTTTAAAGTCGTGTGCTGATATAAACAGTTGTTTCAGAAGGTGCACGTTGAATATCTCAAATAGATTAAATAAAAAATTGAAAATAATCCCCATAGCAACTATTGCTATACTAAATATTTTACTAAAATTAAAGAATTTATTTTTCATCGTTGATTAAATTTGAAACATGATTTTGCTATGACCACAATTTTTTTTTTATAAATTCATTAAAAAATTATTTGGTGTATTAAGCATAACATTTTTAAATCAACTGATTAGATCAGCACACGAACTTAAAAACGAGCTTATATCCATGGAAGACACAACACCCAATCCTTAGACTGTTAATTGTTAATTCAAAATAAGGCTCAGACTAAACTACAGGTGAAAAGATGTACAGTAGCCCCATGGCTTCTTTGGTGCTGACTGACAGCTCACAGCTGAGAGCTGACGGCTATGAAACGCTACCAGACCAAATTATGTATCCCTACGCCGAACCACACGAGCTGCAAAAACATGTGTTCAGCAGCTGTCACTTATGACAGTCAAAATTCAGGTATATACCTAAATGTTGACTGTAAAAAATCAGCTGTGAGCTGTCAGCCAGCACCAAAGAAGCCATGGAGCGACTGTATCAACATGCACTTGTGGTAATAAAAGTCTTTACATACTGAATTTTGTAATTTAAAAAAGTTTATATCCTCTCATTTTCAGTGAGGTTTCACGAAAAATACCGCAGTTCTGAGATCAAAGTAAATTGAGGAACATATATTTAACCTTCTTCAAACACACAAAACATTTTTATAGTCACTACAGAAAAGTTTAAGATTACCGAAGATTGTTTTGATAATTTTTAACTTCAAAACTGCTTTTAGCTTAAAAAAATACCTCATTGTGAAGAAACATTTCCAGTAAGTGACGCCCTTAAGGTGGCCGCCTCGGTCAGCGAGAAAGTATCAATCGCTGTCAGACCAAATGGCTTAAAATATAATAGTATTTATAGTTTTATGGAACTACTTCTCTATTATGTCCAAAGTTATACCCCATTTCACCCTTCACATGTCTCCACCCTATGTCATAATAAGAAGGGTGGGAAAGAAAACCAATACATTTTTTTAATCTTATTGTAAAAAGGAAAGCTTGCTACTAGTTTTCAAATATCTCAAAAAAATTATGTTGTGAGCCTATCAAAAAATTACCTTGTTTGTTAGAGAAAGGCTAAGTCCAGTGCCAGCAATTGAAAATGGGTTAGTGTCACATTTTCACACATTTTTTAAATTTTAATAAAATTTAAAGATGAAATTAAAAATGTTAAAGAAAAATAGCCCTGTTGGAATCTCTCGACTTAATTTTGGCATCAACCATATTTTGAAATAACGCGTTGTGGAATTAATTATTGCGTTAGATGTGAATGTCTGCCCGGCAATTTCCGCTTATCGAAGAGGTCCCTGCGGATAATGCGTAACAGATAATACAGCTCGAACCAGAAGTCGCGTAATCGTGCAGTTTTCTTACTCATAATTTAAAGAACAGTGAAATGAAGACCAGTGAAAACATTTTACGCCATTAAAAAAAACCATAATGAAATATAGTTATTCTAAACAAAAATAAACCCAACACCTTAGTTCAGTCGGTAGCGTGACTGTCTACTGAGCTAAGGGTCCCGGGTTCAATTCCCGGCCTTGCCAAAAGGTTTATCATCGGTGAAACGTGGGTTTACCCTTTCACAGTGATTAATTAACGGTCGGGGGCTGGATGTTGTTCCTGTCCTAGTCTTAAAGTTATATTATATGGCATATGAAGCTACGGTAGTCTTATCAAGCCGGTAGTGGAGAATATGTCTTGAATATAAAAGTGACCCAGGCCACAGGCTGGAAACAGTAATGGATGTAAATAAAATAAAGCAAACCAAAATAAACGACTATCATTGATACCAATTTCGCTGTTGTTTAGTGAAGAATGCAGGAAACTCTACTTGGTTGTAATCTTGTATTTAATTTCCCATCTAAGAGGACGTGAGACAAACTATTAATCAAGTGTTATGTTTTAGATAAGAAAATATAGCTTAAATTTACACACACACACACACACACACACACACACACACACACACACACACACACACACACACACACACACACACACACACACACACACAAACACACACACACACACACATTACCAAGAGTATCATTTTTACCAGTAATTATGACTATTTGACTAACATTCATGGCTACCAATGTCCATGAATATTAATGTGATATAAACTTGGCTTAGCTGACCAGTCCATATTATCGTTTTAAAACATACAACCCGGTATCACAGCATGTTTTGTTTAGATAAGAAAGCCTAATTTTTGTAGTTTTTTTAAAAGTGTTATAAGTGGTTAATTTATTACTTTCTAATGTAGATAAATAATTGTTTTCATGAAGAATTTCAATCCTGAGAATATGAATTCATGTCCCCGAATTTAAAACAATAATAGGATTCTATTATTCTCTCAGTCTCTCTGACACTCAGATTTATAAGGACAAATAATAAGGCAAAATTTAGATTTTAATATTAAATATAAAATTAAGGGCAATTTAGTGATGGGAATTTTTATTAAGTTTTTTTTTTCTTTCGAAAAAGGCTATTGCAATTTTGTTTAAAATGTATATCTTGGCATCATTCAACATGGCAAATAAAAATTGTATAGTTTTTTGGGGGGCCCGGGGGTGATATTTGTTTAAGAACAGTTTAAAGAGTTTCTAAAATATGCTTTAACGTTTTTGTTCAATATGAATACAAGGGGAGTGTTTTATTTGATAAATAAATGCATGTTCCTTTTTCTAAAAAAATATTCGAACAAACTATATGACAAAATATGTTCGATTATGTCGTAAAATTTATTTTTGGATTTATTAATAATTATTTGTAAAAGTGAATTGTCATGAGATGTTACAGTTACTAGTGTATCTGGTAACGCTGTATGGTTACCGGTTAAATAACATCTACACTCATTGTCACGTGGTGTACTTGCCTCCAAGTCTAGGTCCTCGAAGCTGGCGCTCAACCTCTCAAGACCTCTGACGTCACCATGTCTGTAAGTTTCACTCGGCCCGTTACTTTGAAAACTGTTCACTGCACTCCCCTTACCCTTGGACACGGGCGTCGTCGCGGCTCGGGACTTCCTGAGCGTCCCTCCTCCTCCTCCTCCTTCACCCCTGGCCTCATCGCCTTGTCTCTGCTGCATGTAACAGCCCATAATCTCGGGTTCGCGGAAAGACAACTTCTTCCTGGGTCGCTCTTGGGGTGAGGGAGACATCGCAGCCGCCGCCGTCACAGTGTCAGCACCGCCGCCGGGCGTCACCACCGCCTTCCCTTTCAGCATCCCGCCCCCGGGCGCACATGCGGCGCGCCGTCTCCGCGCTCACCGCCGCGTCGCACCGTAAAGAGCATCTATAGTGTTTGTACTCGCTTCGTTCCCAGGTGACATGGATTCAAACGACTGTCAGACACGAGTCAAACTCTTGATGGATGCTCGTATGATGATGTCTATCAGGATAAAGTAATTATTGTGTGTTAGAGAGTGTACTCTGGACTGCGATCCGAACTCTGTACTCCTATGCGTTAATGTTCACTGAATTGAGATGTTGAGAACCTTACTTTTCACCAAAGACACATTTTAAATTTATTTCAAAGATTTTTTTTTACTGACCAAACCTAACCAAATTCAAAGTAAGAGCAGGCCTATAGGACACGGATTTGAGCCTAAATACCCTAGTTAGGAGATCATTTGCAAAACTATCGAAGGTCATCGTTAGCAAAGGGGGGACACTCCCCCACCCCCAATAATCTAACCAAATGGAACACCCTTAGAACAGTAAATAAAAAAAAAAGAATAATTGTTTTATTCAGAAAATTGAGAATCTACGTTTGGAGCAATGCATAAATGATTAGGGTAACGTTTTTTAACGACTTAGATAATTAATTTAGTTACTATATTATTCGTGCTTTTCAGGTGACACAAAATTAATTTTCTTCTTTAATTTAAAGTGAAAAGATGCTCATTCTGTCCCCGCCAATAATTAAGAGCTTGCGACACCTATGTAACTATCTAGAGAGCAAATCTTTTCCGAGTACAGGCTCATCAGAAGCATAAATTTAAGAAGATTTACAGGGTGTTCCAAATAAAACAGGCCTCAAACGCACATTATTTCCAAGTCTGTGTTCGAATGTGCACCCCCAGCCGCTATGCATAGTTCCGCTCAATGACTGGTAAACGTTTGTTAATTGAAATTATGCATAGCGGCTGGGCGTGCACATTCGAACACATACTTTGAAATATTGTACGTCAGGGGTAGGTTTTATTTCGGACAACCTGTAGATTGAATTATCGTAGCTAATACGTGAGGTAATCATTTCGACCAGCTGATAAGAGGCAAGAAATAAACTACAAGTTTCCGATCGCACATAGAATTAAACTTTTTATATGTAATTATATCTGAGAAAAAACCGCTATCTAGCCCACCAGTCAAATATTTTTTGTTGAATTAGTTCGAAACCACATTTATTTATATAAATAAAATTAAGAGTTTTTTTTATGTCTGTAATCGTTGTAATGTGCATTACCGCACGCAGAGGCATGCAATTTCAAAAACTAGTAGCCCTTGTGGACGAAAATGTGTACCTTGAATATGGAAACTTAAAGTTTAAAGTTTACATTCACGTACTGTCACTTAACTAAAAGCATGTTAGCCGGACAACGCCGAGTACTTTAACTGGTCGTAATTTCCTTTTTTTATATAGAATTTACAATACTTTCACTAATTGAATACAAAAACGATATAAATAATTAAATTTTGACGATTTAATTCAAATATTCCTGTTACTAATCATATAAGCTTTGTAATGGTTTTGCCTCTAAGCAGTTGACATCATGCATTCAATGTTTTGCTCATGCGTAGAAGCCAAAAGTCAGTCTAAACCTTCCTTGTTCTATGAGCCAAGGACGAGCCAGTTGAGCTGTTGCACATGTTGACACACTTTCAGTGTTTCACGTGGAAGAGTTGATACATTTTTTTTTTTTCGGGTTAGTTTAATCAAATTTTCAATATCCTAATATTGAAACTTAAGTCCACTAGCCCAAAACGGGAAGAGTAAATTTAAGTTTATTAGTATTTCTCTAGCTAGAGAAGGCTCCGTCACAACACGGAGTAAATGTTCCTGACACAACCGGTAGGGTTTCTAACTAAAGGGGGGTCAAGGCCCACTCTCTCCGCGCGGCACACACTGTCTACGGATCACCTCAAAATAAGTTTAGTTTATTTATGTTGTACCATAATTAGTCCTCTCTAGATACTTAAATACTGTTCTAAATTATCTTCACTGTCCAACGCTTCATTATATAATATTCTGAGCTTCTTTTTTCCTCAAACCATTAGTGCACAGCCAAGATTTCAATTGAGGATTCTTAGAGGTATAGTAGTTTCACTTACGTTCTTAAAGCAGCAACAAAACTTTTAAAACTAATAGTTCCCTTCCTTATTTTTGTTCTAATTCATTAATATTATTTTTTAAATTCACTTGTTTGTTTGAACCCTTTAAATAATGTGTTAAGCAAATTTAATAAGTGATCGTATTAAAATACTTATATCTATTTGAGAATGAGCAATAACAACAATATATTTTATTATATTTAGTTGTTTAAATTATGTATATTGTTTGATTTTAAATGAAGTGTTCTACTGATTATCCCATAATTAAATAGTCACAAACCGACATTAAAATTTGAAATGGTTGTTTCGGAATCTGTTAAACGTATATTCAATACTTCCCATAATACACTTTAACTTAAATTTTAGTATAAATGAATATGTTCATGTACAACTTAATGGGAGATTAGGGTACGGTACAACTAAAAGCCATATCAATAAAATAAATGTATTGATGAATATGGAAAACTCATATTTTAACAGAAAAAACTTAAAGATTTACAAAAACATTTGTGCCAATACAACTGAATATGAATATAGAAACAGAAACTAAACAAACTTAACACTTTTATCTAATTAAACTCGAGTGTTATGTAACGCTTGTATCATGTTGTTCTAAGAGAACTTGCCCAAACTTAATTTTCATGTGTTTAAACATTTTAATAATAAAAAATTACTATTTTGACTATAGCAAAAAGTTTATTGAATTTTTAGGTTTGCTTAACATTCTATTTTATTAAAATATATCATTTACGTAACTTTTAGAGATAATTTGTACACACACATTGGTTTGACTAAATAAAGTTTATTTTTGTTAATGCATTGTGCTAAATTACATGAGTTAATTCATGTATATATTTTATTAATACATCATTAAATAAAGCAGAAATAAACTTGTTTTTATCAAGGCAATGAGTGTGAATAAAGAATAATTAAAACATACGCAAATTAGACTGTCATACGTTTCAGTTTTGAAGAAAAACAACAAAAAACTAGCACTTCTAAGGTTTAACTTCTGACCCAAACAACCATTTCAAAATAATATGTGACAAAGAGAAAAATCAGTATACATTAACCACGAGGATAAGAAAAATACATCAACGACGTACAGCTATCACGCACGCACGCGACGCTTGAACGAGCGTGGATCACGATTCAGCACGACGCCGGCCGCCGTTCCGACAGCACTGGCTCGCCGGAGGCGGCTGACGCGCCAAGATTACATGTGCTGCACTCAAGTGGCGCCGTCGCTAAACATCCCGTTTGTTCAAATAAGCTGCCCAAAGTCGTGTTGTCGATAATTGAAGTGGGCCAATCAATGCATGATCTTTTCTTTATTTTTTTTTAGAGATGTCTCGAATCATTTATTTCTCAAATTCAAATCTTAAATTTTCTTTAAAATCTCTAATCCAAATTAGAATCTTAAAAAAATGTACAATTTTAGTTATAGCGAAATTATTAAAATTTTTATTAAAAAATTGTTTTAAGGCTTGATTCCACCGAGGGGAAAAAATCGAATTTTTGTTTGTAACGTATTATAAACAACAAAGAGACCACTTTTTATGTAAATTAATTATATTATACGTTATAAACAACAAAGAGAACACTTTTTGTGTAAATTAATTATATCAATATGATTTGATTTTGATATTTTGTAATTTTGTTATTCTTGCAACAACTTAAGTCTAAAATAATTTCTTTTATTAATAGTTTAAAACCGTTATCTTCCTTTATAATTGTGTTAGAGATATTCTTTTGGGATTTTTATGAAACTCGAATCTATCGAATACCTTAGGATACGAGGTATTTGAAGAATCGAGATTTCGAGAGTTCTAGCTCTACTTTATTTTAACCACCACATAGACATAATAAAGAGGAACTTTTTTTTTTAAAGATATAATTTAGGTCAGGTTTTATTGCTGCTGTATGAGATTCCTTGGTTTGATAAAAGGAGGTACACCATGTTTAGTTCGAACCGGAGTCACCCATAAGGATGTTTTTTTTAAAGGAAGTGTTCCTCTATAAACACGTTGCTCAAAATGAGTTTTTTTCCATTTTCACTCTTGGTGAGTTCTCGTGAATTTCTTTATTCATTTTTAAGCACCGTGTCTTACTACCCGTCCGGGCTATATGTATATCCGTTTTTGAGTGGAGGAGTGGGAAACCATTTAGGAACAACCCCTATTTAGTACCGTACATCCATGTGAAATTTAAACCTACTTTCAAACCGGATTGGACGAGATTAAAGATTTGGTTCGCGTTCTCACTGGTACGTGTAGTCCTTCTGGTAACGCCTTGTTACCCGCCCGACCGTAAATTTAAATTACCGTTATAAAGTTGAAATTATTCTTTATAAGCCAAATAAAAATTAACTAAAAACACAGTGATACTTTAAATAAATTAAATCAAGATAAAAATAGCGGGATTAAAAAAATTAGCTTTACTTTATAGGCTTGTACTAGCTTACTATTGAATATCGTGCATTTTATATTAGAAGATAAAAAATATTTTAATGAAGAAATAGATGGGCGAATGAATAAAGAGAAAGAGAGAAGTCGAGAAACTAGTTTAACCGATAAATCTTAAGGACTTTGTTAAGCGTTTTGTTTAATTTGTTAAAAGGTCCCAACGAAAAAAAAACCTCGGAATGAAATATTTTTAGCGGGAAATGTAATTTTATTTTATTAATTATTTTTTTTGTATGAAATTTTTATTTTAAATTATGATAGTTTTAGACATGATTTTATTTATATTTAACAAAAAAGAAGAAATAAGCAGGAAACATAAATAATACATTTTATTTGCCAGGACTGTAAATATAAACGGCTTGTCTCAAAAATATAACTTTGGGTGGACTATTACTAATTGTTTAGACACAAATAACATGCGATATTCAATTTAATTCAAACTAACCGAAACCAGTCTGTTTTAGTTTCGTCATCTTTGTCGAATTTAAAAGACAAACTAACGATAAGACAATTTTTAAGGTTTTTGTCAGACTAGTCACTAGAAGAACTATTTCTGGCATAAACCTTAATCAGTCAATGAAACTTCATAGACGTAGTCATGGTGAATTGTTCATTATGGTGGGAAGGGGGGGGGGGAGTAAATGTACAGTCCGGTATAGAAGTAAGCATGTTTATCAAGGTCATAGCTAACCAATAATTTCAGGGGGAGTTTGGTGGGCACATCCCCCAAATGCCGGAGTCTATAATTTTTTTTTTTAATGATCAACAGTTTCGAGGCTATGTGAAGTGTTTTTATGGCAACATAACCCCCTGACTGCCGAAGGCAAGGAAAAATCTATATATTTAAACAATTATAGAAGCTATATTAATTGTTTTTTTATGGCCACATCACACCAAAACTGCCGAAGGCTAGGAAAAAATATAGATACTATACACCTCTAGATGCTATTTGAAGTGGTTTTGTTTATGGCAACATAAACCTCCTAAGTGATGGAGGACAGGACAAATTTTAAATATTAAACACCTTTAGAAGCACTCTAAAGTGATTTTATGGTAACACAACCACCAATTCTTTTCATAGTAATATAACCCCCTGTCTACTGAAGGCAAGGAAAAATTCTAGATATTAAACATCTCTAGAAGCTATCTTAAGTGTTTTTTATAACAACATAACCCCCCCTAAGTGCTGTAGGTAAGGAAAAATTATAAATATTAAACATCTTTAGAAGCTATCTTAAGTGTTTTTTAATATTAACACTACCCCATAACTTCCGAAGGCTAGAAAAATTTCTGAATACAAAACACTCTGAAGTGCTTTTTATGGTAACACAGACCCCTAATTTGTACTTGAGTCTTAATTTTGATCTTGTTTGAACCATAAATAAAGCTATATATATTTTGTTCATTAAATTTCGGGGGAGGGGGGTTGAACCCCCCCCAAACCCCCATGATTACGGCCTTGATATTTAGTAAAGCCAAACAATACGTACTCACTCATTTTGAGTACAGTTCATATAGTGGCACTATAATATTATTTACGTTTTATCTCCTTTTATTAAGGGTAAATTATCCGCAAATAAGTTTATTATGCACAAGACTTAAATATTTAATCCATCCTTAGAACAGTCAAACACCCTCCAGAAGTCAATTCGTTATCGATAAATGGGAAATCCTAATTTCCACCTCATTTCGTTCCCTCAATAATGCAGGGAATCAAACACAAGACGTTTTACTCATTCTGTTAGAGAGTTATCCATATATATATATATATATATATATATATGCATGCTAAATTTGCACCAGTTAAATGTAATTGACTATAGTCTAGACTAGATAGAACGAACTATTTAAATTTTTAAAAACGCAAAAAACTCATATAAAAAATAGCTGTACGAAGAAATGAACACGTTGTGATTAAGTTAATTTTACTAACAACAAATTGTTATAATACATATTTTAAATGCACGAGTCAAGTCTTAGTACCTCGTATCAACATATGGAATAGAGATGTGGAAGGTAGAAATGAGAGGAAATGTACCCACATTTTTGTGGAGAAAGAGTGAGGAATTATTTAGAATATAAGGAAAAAAGCTTAGTAAATCCATCTACTCAACAAGTATTTGAAAACCACAACTTCCTAGCTATAAGTAAACCAAATGAGACAAAAATTACGCCTGTGCGGTTTTATATATTTTGAGAGGTTTGATCCAATATTAATATATTTTGAGAGTTTGTAAAACGTCAAAGTTCAACGTGACAGATTTGACTTATCCTCAAGATAATCTAGGGAAAGTTGATCTGTAATCGGATACCTTAATAAGGCATTGTAACAAAAAAGAAACCCGTGTTTGATACATACTTTTTTTTATGTTGCCAATTTGGCACAACGGAGTTACTGACAGGCAGACCCAGTGATGGCTCGTTGGCGAGACACCTGTGCCAGCAGTCACTTTTTTTTATTATTATTATTGTGGAGGGTTTCTAAATTTAAACCCCTTCCGAGGGATTCGTGGAAGGTGGGCGCTATTTCGAGTGTGCTACGCTTTGTTTCATTCTGTAGCAACCTTTGTGACGTCATTGATCTTACGACAACGAAGTCGAACCGAGAATTAAAGAGCCCGCGACGATCGTTTGCGGGTTCAAGTAGAGTCTTAAGAGAGGCCACGGGGTGGAATGAGGTGGGGATAGAGATAAAGATGGGTAGGGGCAAGTGTCCAAATTCTCACTTTAGATTAATTTTGTATAAACTTATAAGGGAAAAAAAGTAATAAAAAATATTAGCACCCCTAACACAGGTGGTAGGTACAAACTAAAAAACAAAGAAAATAAATAGCGGGAATATCTTAAGGGATCATGTGGCTATAGGTGCGATAGTTGAACAAACAAATTTCTGCCCACAACTGAGAACAAAACGCTCTCACTTAAAATCACCGTTCACAGCTCATGTAGTTTTTACGGCATCATATCATCGATTTCATTTCGTTCCTAACACTATCCTACGAAGAAGATAAGGGTTTTGCGACTGCAGCCTGTAACTAAAAAAAAATCAGCCTATCAGTCTAAAACACCGGCTTGGTCCTTCTTTCTTGTAGGTCCGGAGTGGGGGCAACAGCCGAAAGGCGCGAGATCGACCGGCCCATTTAGCGACAATTGTCAGTCGATCGTATAATACTACATTGTCATTAAAAGTCGATATTTGAGTCTTCTAAACTCACAAATACATCAAATACTTTTAATATTATTTATTTATTTGAGGTATTTAACGCGCACTTTATGAACCGAATTATTATAACAGCATACGATTATTTCTATGAGCGAGAGCGAAAGGGCCTACCAATTTTTCAGGGAAAAGTATTTTCTCATATTTTCCATGGTTCTCTTACGTGCCACAATTGACACGGGACCAACAGCTTACTTTCCCTCCAAGGTAAGTAATCGAGCGAAAGAAAAATTCGTCGACCCCAGCTGGACTTGAATCCACTAACATCGGGACATGACGCAACCACTTAACACCAAGACTACCGAGGCCGACTTCAAACACTTTAAAATAATATATGAGTTTGACCAAAATTAGCTTGATCGTTCACAATAGGAAATGTTATTAGAAATTAAAAAAAAAAAATTAAGGTGCAATTTCTTTAATATGTTTTTTTTTTATAAGGCTGTGGGCATGAGCAAATCTAAATACTGTATAAGCTCTATAGACAAAATAATAAAAAATAATTTAGAACAGTGTAGAGAAGCGATGGGTGACCGCGGGATCTTTGATAAGTTTCTAAGTCAATCTGGGCCCAAAAAGGTCACTGACCTCTAAACTATAAGATGGAAAACACCCTTATCACCATCAGGGCAACAGGTAGTGGTTGCGTGTATACCTTGATTTTTGTTAGAAGCCCGTTCTGGAAGGCCTTTCATCTTAAAAAAATCCCACCACAGCGTAGAATACTTGTAGGAAATAAGACCTTACAAAACGGACTTACTACCAAAATAATGGCATAGAAGGGCCCTTAATTCCTCCCCCTACCCCAACTCGCCCACTATGTGACACGTCAGAGGTCAAACTTCGGGGAAGGCTGGGATTATGTTTTAGTTATAGCCACTTGCTAAACTTGCTAAACCGACACATTTCCCAATAGTTGCCCGGCAAGAATCTCGTAGAGCTTATGTTTCAAACAGCATATGATAATTATTACTTGCAGGAGTTTGTGGTGGTAAAAGAGACCAACCGAGTTGCTATCCTGACCTGTGACTACCTCGAGCTGCCAGCGCGGGTATGCGGGGCAACCGTATTGTTCCTCTCAAATAGAGCAAAGTTATTGTTCACAGGAGCATTTTTCAGAATATACAAACAAAATCGATGCTCGCAAACTTTGTACACGACTTGTGTGGGGATTAGAATCAGCTCGACGTAACGGTAACGTAAGTCCAGAAAAAACGCCAACCAATAAAATTAGGATTGTTTTTACGATAAACGCCAACTGTACTGAAAAAGACGTTTGTACACCACAAAAAAGAAAAAAAGAAAAGAGGTATGCTAAAAAAAAGTCTTTACGTTTTTCTTAACATGATTAGATAGCTGGAGCACGTGGTACACTTTATTTAACGTAGCATTACATAAAAGCAACGCTGCGTTGAGTGCATTATTATCGTCATCTTTAAGTAATCAATCTTGCGATTGTTTCTGCAGCTCTCCAATTTTGTCTATTCTGGGCCAATTTTTTTAAATATCTTTATTATACCTTCTGCCAACATCCGCGTTCACTATCTAGCTCTGGATCATTATGGCTCTCAATAAAATAAAAAGAGATGAATATCTTCTTTAGATGAACGTGATATCAGCATTACAAGATAATTTGTTCAGTGCCACCCTTGATCACAGATTATTGCGAGAAACCCCCCTCAGAACCTTAAACATGTTATCACCAAATTAAGTATCAGAAGTCTGTGAGCCCTCTCGAAGAGGTCATATTGGTGCGTCACGATAATATATATGTAGAACGCTAAGAAATAAGTGTATAAATCAGAAAAAAAGGCGAAGGATGAAACATCCTCCACTGTCACCCGGTAGCTAAATTTGATTTGTTGACGTGTCAAGTTGTGTCCATGCTTGCAGTGGGACAAAGGAGTTAGGAAGGGTTAACTCAATAAAATAGATGTGGAGTGTATTTCTTGTATTTTATAAACTTCCATCCACTACAAGTTGATGGCCTGCAGGGTGCGGAAAGGGGGGGGGGG
>CABEEJ010002160.1:8636-19578 GCA_901482245.1 Timema douglasi
GGCACAGATTTATCTGATTACCAAACCCTTCCTTCACCTCTGACAAGACATCTTGTGAATGTGGGGAATGCCAGACCTCCACCGTGGTTCGGATTCCACGTTAAACTGTAGGTCCTCCAGTTGATCTCACAATCACCCTACCATTACACATTAGCGTAAGTGCGTATAACCCGAACGGGTAGTAAGACGCGGTGCTAATAATAATAATAGCTACCAAAACGACTTATAACCTCATAGGGTCTTAGTTAGTCATTCGCTTACACGCTTTATTGTCGAATGACCTTAACTTCTCCTTCGTATTGCCCTATTGGCCAATCATAGAGTAGTTTAGTCCATAAATAAGGGGCAAGTATTATCACTTTATACATGTATTACTCAAGAAGGCTACATCAGATACAAGTAATGGTCGATGAAAGAATTACTTACGAACTACTCAAAGACCCATTATAATATTCTCTAAAAGGCTATACCTATTAAAATTGGACTGAAAATGGCAGTATGTAACTATACACAGTTTATATTTTTATTTTCCACACAACAAAATAAAGACATTTAATTAACAAACAGTATCACCACAAATAACGTTACTAAAGCCATAACACTTTTTTTTTTTGTAAACGATACCCATAAATAAAACTTTAAATGGGGATTTAATTTTTGTTTAAAAATAACATAATTATAACAAAATTATCCATTCTAATCTTTGGTTTTATTTCTATACGTTAGTGTCTTACGTCAAATTATAGGCTAAGATGAATCAGATAAACCGATTAATAAAATGTGCAAAGGTAACTTTTTTTTTTAATCATTCCTTTCACGTAAATATTTTTTACCAATCCTGACGTCACAGATCCGTTACGAAAACAAAAAGCGCGAGAGTAAACAAACAATCATTCTTTTATTTTCAGCCAAGGGGAAGGTAAACCAATAAATAAAATTAAAGGTATTTTAAAACTCAGTCCAAGATTTTAATATGGCATAAAGTCGATGTTTTTTGGAAGGAATTTTTTGGGGAGTGAGAGGGGGAGGGGGGGTACAAGAGACACTAAATTGCGCTATCCTTCTTTTTCCGTCTCTCCTGCTCACTTTTCGTGGATGTCGATGTAGAGGCTAACCACCCACTCACTACCATTTCAGAACTCTAGGAAGCGCTAGCATCGTTTCTCCCCCTCCCTGCTCCAATCCCCCATCGACACCAGTAAGCCAATCAAGAGGTCTCTTCTCTCGATCGAAATCCACCACTTAAAAATCTTCTTCGCCACTTGCTTTCAAAAACTTGTTCCTTTTCATCACATTCTTCACTCTTCCAAAATGTTGTAATGTTTGTTTTTATGACGTGTAATCATATTTTCTCTGCGTTATTTACAAATTACAAAGTTGTTCTTTATTTCCTTAACGAACTATAATTTTCTCTAAATTGACAGGAATACCGATGACGGGGAGTTCGGAGTTCAAATCCCGGTCGAGTGTACAGAGGTTTTTATTTTTTCCATCCTCCCTCCACACAAATGCGTGTACTTCGTACAACCCGAACGGTTAGTAAGAAGACATGGTGCTAAAAAAAACCCCACCATTTTCTCTCGCGTCTTACTACCCGTTAGGGTTACACGCATATGTACAAAATACGCTGATGTATTAAGGCTGATGAAGGTTGAATTTAGAAGATGGGTTGCCCCCCCTCCCCCGTTTGAATGAAGAGAGAGAAAGAGTAGAAAACTGACCGGGATTTGAACTCCGATCCCTCCCTCGAGTGTCGGTGACAGGTCGATCTCGCTACAATTTTCAGTCGATCGTTAATATTATTATTATTAGCACCGCGTCTTACTACTCGTTCGGGTTGTACGCACTTAGCTAATGTGTAACGGTAGGGTGATTGTGAGATGAAATGAAGGACGTGGAATCCGAACCACGGTGGAGGCCTGGCATTCCCCACATTCACAAGATATCTTGTAAGAGGTGAAGGAAGGGTTTGGTAATCAGATAAATCTGTGGCGGGACCGAGGATTGAACCCCGGCCGCCAGCACAGAAGTCTGACACCTTACCCCTAGACCGCCAGGCCACCCCTGATGTTAAAAGAAAAGGAAGTATAATTTTAAAATATACATTCTATTTATTCTATAATTTATTTCTAAAAAGTAATAAATATTTTAAGAATAGTTAAATTTAAGTAATAAATATAAGGGAAGGAGGTAGGGGGGGGGGCAAAAATAAATCTCACTAATCGGCTAGGGATGAGGCAGGAGGTAATGTACCCGAATTTTCTTGGAGGGTAAGTGGAAAATCATTTAGGAAGACCCTCCCTCAGTAGACCTGACCGGAAATCGAACCCCGATCTCCCTGTCATCATCAGGCCAGTCTAACATGATAGTGACCGCCTTAAATAATTCGGCCACAGAAGCGGGTTTTAATTAATCAAATGGGCTAAAGATTAGGAAAGAGAAGATTAGGAACAAATGCATTCACATTTGCGTGAAGGGAGAATAGTAAACAATTCAGGAAACCCCTTGGAACACCCAACTTGTGTTCTAGCCCCGACCTCTCACAGGAAAACCAGACTGGACGAGCTTGACATCTAATCCACGTGTCCACCGAAACGCGCGTTAACTTTGATCATTATTTTTGAAAACAACCACTTTGGAAATAAGTTATATTTTATTGTCAACCTCAATTTTTTTTTTTTCTGGATCAAATTAAATTCTTTCATCACTCCTGTAAATGTCGATATGATTTAATAGGTCGCAACGCTTTGGTTCGGAAAAGTGGTTTTAATGGCGAGCCGTGTCTAATCAATTCCAGAAAATATTGATATAAATTAGTCGTGACGGTTCACAAGAAGAAAAAATAAAATTTCGCTCTAAAGAGGGTATTCAATTTAAATCTAGACAGGCCATTCTTGCCAAACAAATTGTATAGACAGTATTCCAAGTTTGTAAAAAGAACAGCTTCACTCACGTAAATGATTAGGTTAACAATTCATAACGTCAAATCGGTGAGATGGATAAACGAAGAAGACAATTTAGTTTTTAAAAGACTTTTGAATAATTATCAAGTAAGTCCTACACATTAAAAGTCTACAGGAAAGCCACCTCCCCCTTGATATAGTGATCAGCGTACCTGCCTGCCAACCTTGGGGTTCCGGGGTTCGATTCCCGGATGGTATATGGGTATTTTTTTTTCGAAGGGTTTCCCAATGGTTAACAGTGTATTTTTAGTTAGGCTTAAGTTAGATTTAAGTGTTTCCACACTCTCGTACTCACTATCACCCTCATACTCACTATCATCATCATACTCACCATCACCTCATCTCATCGCGACATGGAAAGAGTCACGGAAAGGATGTACTATTAGTACATTCTGGCGCCCCTTGGGCGACGGTACAGTAGCCCCATGGCTTCTTTGGTGCTTACTGACAACTTTGAAATGTTACCAGACCAAATTACATATCCCTACGCCGAACCACATGATCTGCAAAAACATATGTTTAGCATCTGTCACTTCTGACGGTTAAAATGTAGGTATATACCTAAATGTTGACTGTCAGAAGTCAGCTGTGAGCTGTCATTCAGCACCAAAGAAGCCATGTGGCTACTGTACATTAGTACTTGATAAGTCTTTCCAAAAACTGGGTTACGAGTTATGTGACCCAGACACGCATTTAATTACCTTGATAGACTTACACTATGGTCCTATCTCATAAGCCACGCCATAGTAGAATCATGAAAGGTAAGCTTGCTGTCTTTCATTGTAAACGGAGTTGGCAATTAATTTGACATGACTAGCGAGGCTTATAAGATGGGAATGAGCCTTATTTTAGTTTCTAAAATAGCTGCATCAAATTAATATCATATTCGCCAATATAAATAAATTGAAACATAGACACGGGAATCGAACCTGGAAGCAATGGCTTAGCGAGACAGCCACCGATGAATTACCACTGAACCACGAGTAAATAATGAGACTTAAATGGGACGATTCTGTATAGTTCCAGGGGCAGATCATTGACGCGTGAAGCTCAAAGGGGCCAAGTGTCGATTCTCGTGTTTCATTTTTCAAATTTAAGACTAGATTTCAAGCGGCTGAGATAAATTATTAAAGCTAATTAAAGTATCTAACCTATTTGAATAGTATTATGGGAGTGGTTTTTAAGGCATACTACATTATTATTATTATTATTATTATTATTATTATTAGCACCGCGTCTTACTACCCGTTCGGGTTATACGCACTTACGCTAATGTGTAATGGTAGGGTGATTGTGAGATGAAATGGAGGACCTACAGTTTAACGTGGGATCCGAACCACGGTGGAGGCCTGGCATTCCCCACATTCACAAGATGTCTTGTCAGAGGTGAAGGAAGGGTTTGGTAATCAGATAAATCTGTGCCGGGACCAAGGATTGAACCCCGGCCGCCAGCATAGAAGTCTGACACCTTACCCCTAGACCGCCAGGTCACCGGCATACTACAATGTTTTGTAGAGGAAAAAGGGGGGTGGGGTGGAGAAGTGGGGTAGGGAGAGAGGGAAGTCGTATACAATATTTTTGATGAAGTCACAGTTATGTTTCTTTTATCAAATATATTTTATAAAATTAATATTATATTGTAATACCAATCTTATCCCTACCGCATTATGGTAAATATGAGGATAACCCAAACGGATGTTTTAAGACGTGGGGTGCGAGGCGGAAATAAAATCTAGTTTAGGGAAAGTGAAACATTAAAAAATGGAAAATCCTATTTCGACTTGCAGCTTTGATGCTCAACCGTTAAACGCGCCCCATTTTTTTCTATCAAGTCACGAAACACGAATAATGTAAACTATTTTGTTACTGGATAGTAAAAAAAAAATGTTACGTTTATTTATAGAAGAAGGGGGGGGAGGGGTGTTGGAAGCAAATACTTTAAAACATGATATCCGGATAAACATCACTGGTTTTTCTTTCGATACCAATATTTACTGTTATCGTAGGCCTTTCGTTTCTTTCGATACCATAGGTTAACGATTTACACTTTTCTTTCGATACTAGAAATGTATAAAGTATCGATACTTTTATTTCAATATTAGAAAAGAGTAAATTATCGATACTTTTCTGTCAATATTAGAAAAAGGTAAAGTATCGATACTTTTCTGTCAATATTAGATAAAAGATAAAGTATTGATACTTTTCTGTCAATATTAGATAAAAGATAAAGTATTGATACTTTTCTGTCAATATTAGAAAAAGGTAAAGTATCGATACTTTTCTGTCGATATTGGAAACGGATAGAGTATTGATGGGAAAATAATCGATACTTTTCTGTCGATACCACTCCCCTTTGTCCATGAAGTAGGTCCACACCCCTGCGCAAGCCACCCTGGGAATCAGCCCTTGTGTGTCGACTGCGCGCGGCCCACGCACGTGCCACCCTCCCCTCCCCTCCAACGCCACCCACCCCTCATTTCCTTCTTCCTCCCTCCCTGCCCTCCCGATAAAACCGCGTGGGTGGTAGCTAGGGTTGAAAACAGCTAGGGTTATATTAGGAAAGACTTGTCGCCAAAGTGAAAGTCTTCAACGTACCAATCTTATTACCAACTAACCGGGTCACGCTTGAACCAGTAAACGTATCAAAATGCGTCATTCTGTCATCGTCTTTTGACAACGGCGTAATTGCGGGGTGAGACGGGCTCATAAGACGTCTGGTTCTAGCTGTATTACCTACCTAAGTTAGGTGTTATCTGTGGGGTGAAACGGGCTCTTAAGACGTCTGGTTCTAGACTGTATTACCTACCTAAGTTAGGTGTTATCTGTGGGGTGAGATGGGCTCTTAAGACGTCTGGTTGTAACTATTTAGATTACCCAATTAAGTGGCCGAATGGTCTAACTCCAAGGCATAACTTTTGTGTTAGACTGGCTTGCTGATGATGGGGAGATCGGGGTTTGAATCCCAGTCAGATCTACTGAGGGTATTTATTAATTAAATAGTTTCCCACACTCCTTTCAAGCAAATAAGAATAGATTATCCGTAAAATACTTTCTTCCTCATTCCTACTCCCTTAGAGTAATTATCTTAATATGCGCACAGATTGAACAGTGAGTAAGACACGTTGGTAAAAAAAAAAATCCCTTTCCCAAATACAGTAATTTAAATTACTTTCCCAAATTAGCGAAATCTCTTTTATGTCAACGACTTGTAAAGATTTACTTAACTCGCTGATAACAAGATCTAACACTTTCAACCCCCTTTTTGTTTCGATTTATACATTCACAAGAAAACCTCCCCTTTCAGACCCCTTCGAGCTATGAATGTTTTTAATGAGGTGTTTATTGTTAGAAGGGCTTTGTGTTAGATGGAGAAGGGTTTAGAGTTTCTAGATTTGAAGAGCTTTACAAAGCTGTAAACAACCCCTTTTCTCCTTACCCTTATCAGTTATATCACACTCAAAAACCAACCCCCATTTTCTTTTAACTATTTGAAACTGGCGCCGTCAAAAACATGTTTAATCAAGCCGGGTCCACACTTGTACAAGATAAACGTGTATCATCCCCGGTGACCTGGTGGTCTAGGGGTAAGGTGTCAGACTTCTATGCTGGCGGCTGGGGTTCAATACTCGGTCCCGGCACAGATTTATCTGATTACCAAACCCTTCCTTCACCTCTGACAAGACATCTTGTGAATGTGAGGAATGCCAGGCCTCCACCGTGGTTCGGATCCCACGTTAAACTGTAGGTCCTCCATTTCATTTCACAATCACCCTACCATTACACATTAGCGTAAGTGCGTATAACCCGAACGGGTAGTAACATGCGGTGCTAATAATAATAATAATAATAATAACATATTATCCCAGAAATGCGTTGTCTTGAACAGGGCCTTGTAACTTCTATATAAGTGGTATTCACTCCTTTTTGATTTGTGCGCGTACCTTCAAATATCATTTATTTTCAACTATGTGCCACCATAGTTACTGGTGCGTAATCCATGCTATCAATTTTTACACCCATTACTGTTTCCAGCCTATGGTCTGGATAAGTTTTTTATTCAAGCCATAAATTATCCCCTACGTAGCTTTATAGCCTTATAATATATCTTAAGACAAGCACAAGCACAACATCCAGAGCCCCGGACGTTAATTCATAGCCGTGAAAGGGTAAATCTACATTTCACTGATGATAAAAAAATGGCCATGCTGGGAATCAAACCCTAGAGTATTAGTTCAATAGACAAACACGCTACCGACTAAGCTGTTGGATACATACTATATTGTGTCATAAACATCTAAAATAAATAAATGGCTCTCCCGGATCGCATGTTCTTAATGTCCGGGTTGCTTGTGTGTAACCCTGAATTAGACCCTTATTATTCAGGGTTTATCATAAAGTTTGATGTTTATTACAGTTTAGGTTTACAATAAAATATTTTAAAATGTATGACTTTAATAATCAATGCTATAATATTATCTATAAGTTAACGATCAAAATATCTTATCTCCTTGAGCCGAGCTCTAAGTGGAGATATTAAAAATTTAATCTAACAGTTTTATTTAATGACGGACGGTGAAAAGTTTTTTTCTTCTTCGTGACAACAGTATGGAAGAGGTGTTGAGTGAGAAATAATTTTTGTTTCTTTACGGTAGTAACGAAACATGTCTCATTCTAAATAGAAGTTAGTAAAGATTTACCCGCCTCGGTGGCTAACGCGCTGATTTCGTGTTGAGCTAGACTGCCGAGGACGGGGAGATCGAGGTTCGAATTTCGTTCGGATGAACTGGGGGTGGTTTTTCCCTAAATGGTATTTTTTTTAAAATATCAGGTTCAAATGGGCTAAATTTTGAATAATAAAAAACTGGACGCAACTCATACATTTTTTCGCGTACCTCTATAAAATATATAATCCATTCACGGTAGGAATTACTCTCTGAAAGGTCTTTTTTCCTACCAATATCCTACTATATAATAGATTTCTGGTAGGGAAAAAGACCTTTCAGAAAACAATTCCTACAGTTATATGTGACGTACCCTCGTGTACGCGTACCACAGGTTGAAAAACACTCTGAATAGTAAGAATTTTTTTTGGCACCGCGTCTTACTACCCGTTCAGGTTATACGCTTATGTACTTATCACACGGATGATTTTAGGGACTGGGAAGGCTATATTTATAGGAAGTGTACCCACATTTGCGTGGAAAACCATTTTGGAAAAAAACACCTTCACTACACCTGACCTAGATTCGAACCTCTATCTTCCCGTAATCGGCAGTCTAGTCTACTACGTGTTAAAACCCACCTCGGTGGCTTGGTTAGCTAACACGCTAGTTACGTGTTGAGCTAGACTGCCGAGTACGGGGAGATCGAGGTTCTAATCTCACTCAGGTGAACTGGGAAGGGGGGGGGGGTTGTTCCTAAGTGGTTTTCTACTCTCCCTCCACGCAAATGTGGTTTCGCTTCCTCTATATTAAACCTTCCCAATTCCTAGCCCATTAGCGTAACTACAGTAGCCCCATGGCTTCTTTGGTGCTGACTGACAGCTGCTAGACACATATATTTGCAGATCATCTGGTTCGGCGCAGGGATACATAATTTGGTCTGGTAACTTTTCAAAGCCGTCAGCTTTCAGTCAGCACCAAAGAAGCCATGGAGCTACTGTAGTACATAAGCGTGTAACCCGAACGGGTAGTAAGACCCAGCGCTAAATAAATAGACTATGCGGCCACAAAAGCTTGTAAGATTATTTAAAAAATTATTATTACTATTAGCACCGCGTCTTACTACCCGTTCGGGTTATACGCACTTACGTTAATGTGTAATGGTAGGGTGATTGTGAGATGAAATGGAGGACCTACAGTTTAACGTGGAATCCGAACCACGGTGGAGGCCTGGCATTCCCCACATTCACAAGCTGTCTTGTCAGAGGTGAAGGAAGGGTTTGGTAATCAGATAAATCTGTGTCGGGACCGAGGATTGAACCCCGGCCGCCAGCACAGAAATCTGACACCGTACCCCTAGACCGCCAGGTCACTCTTTATTTAAAAAAGAAACTACCAATAAATAAGAATAAATATTCCTATTTCAGCTGAATATTAAAAAGTTTTACTGTTAACTGTATTTGTGACGTGTGGGTACCGCCCTGTTTCCAACATGTTGGGAGTAACTGTACTGAGCTCATTAGTGAGGCAAGTCTTGTCCCGGTGGATACAGGTTACAAAAAATGGGGGTGGTTCCATACAACAACTACAATGTCAGGAGGGTGAGTGGAGGTTCTATAAGAGAGAGGGAGGATCGTGCTAGGAACTCCCTCCTAGAAAACTCCTCGTGTAAGGGCACTTCTCTACGTACAGTCACGGGCGAAATGTTCTAGCTTCTCTAGGAGGGGAAAGGAGGATTTTTTTAAACATGTAAATCTAGGAATAATTTCAATTAATTTAATTAGATTTTTAACTATTATTTTCTTTACGCACAGAGTATTATTATTATTACAACCCGTCCGGGCTATTTATATATCTACTCCATAGGTTTAGGGAGAAGTTATAGCTTGAAGAAAATGTACCCGCCTTCATTTACAGTGAGAGTGGAAAAGAAAAAGTTTTGGGGAAAAAAATAGATTTTTATTTCGGGATTTGAACCTTGACCTAACCGTCACCGGCTAAACAAAACAGGTGAGTCTGATATCTGGTACAATCCGCGTGCCCTCAAGAAGATATTAAAATAAATAAATTTAGATCAACCAACATTGAGAGCTTACAGCTGGCTGGGCGTATGGATACATTTAAGTAGGTTTACAGCTAGATTCTGTTTGATAGAAACATTTAATCTTTTTGACAGTTAAAAAAGTTAGTCAAACAATTTTCAATACATCCAAACTTCAAGTCATGTGATCTGTAGCTATAAATATAGATATATATTATCAATATCTCTAAAAAATAATAATACAATGAAATTAAATCGAAGTTGACCCTAATTGGCCTCGTGGTGTAGTGGTCAGTGCACCTGGTTACAAGTCTAGTGGTCCCAGATTTGATTCCCAGCTGGTACCTTGAGTATTTTTCTCCAAAGGGGAACTACCCCAAAGGTCACCAGGGTTTGGATAGTTAGGTTTAAGACTCATATTGGCTCTACACCTTCATAATGACTATCTCAGGTGACCTGGCGGTCTAGGGGTAAGGTGTCACACTTCTGTGCTGGAGGTCCGGGGTTCAATCCTCGGTCCCGGCACACATTTATCTGATTACCAAACCCTTCCTTCACCTCTGACAAGACATCTTGTGAATGTGGGGGATGTCAGGCCTCCACCGTGGTTCGGATTCCACGTTAAACTGTAGGTCCTCCATTTCATCTCACAATCACCCTATCATCACACATTAGCGTAAGTACGTATAACACGAACGGGTAGTAAGACGCGGTGCTAATAATAATAATAATAATAATAATAATAATAATAATATCATGTCACCTCATTACGGGTACGACATGTAGACAACCCCCTGTGGTGCACCCTGGGTACCGTTCTGTGCCACCAGAGTGACAAATAGTCTGCACCCCACACATAAGGCGACCGAACCTGAATATCATGTCACTTCCGGTCACATGTGCCATACGATAAAAAAAAATGTAGTTGACCGCAAATAATGTGTTTGTAAAATTCTGAAATATTCATTTCCTCTATCAGAAGTCTGCTAAGGTGAATATACTGATATTTAATGGACTCAAATCTTGGGTGGTTTTATTTCGAAAAATGTATAAATAAAGCAACTTTTTTATTTCTTTTACGAATCTTGGGAAGATCGATTAGATGTAGGTCTACTCAATTTTTTGACTATATATCTATGCAACAAGACCTCTAGATCTAAATCGATCCAAAGAATCGACTCAAGACCTATGGATCGAACATCCCTTGGACTGACGCATGCGCATTGGAGAAATCCAAGCTGCTATTATACATCATAGACCTTACACCCCCCCCCCCC
>CABEEJ010002160.1:31494-70321 GCA_901482245.1 Timema douglasi
GCAAGGGGGGGTCTAGCCTATTGCGAAACTGATGCCTGAGACCATGTGACCACCGAAGCGGGTAATATCTGATTGGACCTATCTCTAGTATAAATTATAACTATACAAGGATTGCATCGATACACAATATTATTTAAAAACACTCCATTCCATTGACTGTTTGCGTGTCTATTTGAAACTGTATTTGTGTTTTGTTTGTTTTTCTCAGACGAGCGCAACTGCCCTAAGAAGGTACCTTGCAAGCACGGCACAGTCTGCAAGCAGGTGTGTGTGATCTACCCGAACAACACGGAGGGCTGTAGCTGCTACCCGGGATATAGCCTCAGTAAAGATGGACATAAGTAAGTGTTTTGGAATAGACCTCTGTATTAAATAATGGCTAAAAGCAGTCGTCCCCAACTCAAACCAGTCAAAGGGCCTGATTCACAAACTCGTGGTGTGTTGCGGGCGACAGCCTCCAGAAACTGGTTTGTTTAAAAATAATATATTCTATAGTAAGGGTTTTTTTTCAGCTTTTCTCACGACACTTTAAGGCTATGCACATTTTAATCACACTTGTTAGTAAGGGATGATGAAGATATAATTTAGAGAAAATATAACCTCATTTAGTGAAGAGAATATGGGAAACCGTCTAATAATCACCCTCCATACATATGGATGTAATTCGAACCCTAAGCCCTCTGACACCGGCAAATCAAAAGAGCCTGATGCTTAATCCGTATGCTCACGGATGTAATTCTGTAATAGTTATTTGATGCTATGTATTTAAAATCATTAATCTTAAAAAAACTTATATTTTCCCAAATGTTTATGTAGTTTAGCGAAATACTCGAAGCAGTATTTATTAAATTATGGCAATAAAAATTCCAACAACCAAGTGTTTAAAGTTACAATAAAATAATTAGCATTATATAAATTGTTCTAAGTGCATTTTATATTTTGTTTATAAAAATTATAGATACACTAAAATTAAACTTTTATTTTTTTGTATGTACGTTTATATGATGAATGATGAATAGTATTATAAAATTTGTGCAGACAAATGGGCCGGTCAAATGTTTCTCGCAGGCTGTGAGTTTGCAAACCCTGGTTAAAAGTAACAGGGATAGCCAGAACCACCTATAAGAATGGAGACAAATGGGTCAGTTTGCCCCGGGGCCCTTATTCTTAACCTATTGCCCACACAAACACTTCTCTTTTACAGTGTTTGAAAATGAGGTGGCCCAATGGCTAGATAATTCTATAATAAAGGAAATTGATAAAACTAAAGAAAAAGGAAAAATAAACTACTAAGAATAAATTTGATGAAGAAAGCCCACCTAGGGAAAGAGGAAAAATGTGGGAAGAATCCATTGCACAAAGGTGACATCTTTTTCCTTTCTTCTGTCTTCTATAGTAGAAGTAGTCACACACACATTTTAACACAAATATCATAATATTTCGGCATTGTTGCCTTTATCAAACGCACAGAAGAAATAAGAGAGTACAAATAACATTAACAATGGATTACTCCATTTTGAATTTTTAAAAGAAGCTGCTTGGTTTTCCCCACATTTTTCCTCTTTCCCTAGGGAGGCTTTCTTAATCAAATTTATTCTTAGTAGTTTATTTTTCCTTTTTCTTTAGTTTTATCAATTTCCTTTATTATAAAAAAATCTCTTTTACAGTGGAAAGTCTTGCCTCAAACTCAACTAAAGTACCTCTTCCAGTACTTCATAAAAAAAAAAAGAAATTAAACAAATACCTAATAACTTATAAAGTATAAACTGTCACTTCATGGTTTAAAAAAGCATTATCGGTAAACTAAACACTGGTGGGGCTTATAAAAGTCGGAACAAAATTGGCATTCATATTTTTTAATCAAACTTTAATACTATCAAGTCCAACGCCTTAGTTAAGTTGGTAACATGTATGCATACTGAGAGCTAAGGGTCATGAGTTTGATCTCCGGCATGGTCAAAATACTTATTATTAGCGAAATGTGGGTTTCCCCTTTCACACTGATGAATTAACGGTTGGGGGCTGGATGTTGTGTCTGTTTTAGATTCAAGTTAGCTTATAAGTTTTGTGCTTATATAATAAGTCTGTTCAGAAAGTGAATGTCAAATAACCGAAATGAAAATAAAAACTAAACTTGTCGGTAAGTTGTGTACACTTGTGAATACGAGTACCACACTTTGGGAAATATTGCTTCAAATTTTTATAATGTGTCAGATGGAGTTGGCAACCATTGTTCGGTCTTTCTATTTCCAGTTGCCACGACATCGACGAGTGTATGTTCGAGACGGACCCTGTCTGCAGTCAGACGTGTAACAACACTGTTGGCTCGTTCACCTGCGGCTGTATGACTGGATATGTCCTGCGGCCCGACGGGAGATCGTGCAAGGCCCTAGGAGCAGCGCCCACGCTCTTATTCGCCAACAGGGTGGATATCAGACAGGTGAGTGAGCCCTCAGAAGGGCATACTAACTGTTGGCGTGCGTGCGTGTATAATCTGGCTCCTCACACTAAATTACAATTTATCCAATAAGGCAAATTACCAAGGACTTTAACCGAGAAGCTTCATTTTCACATTTAATTTCATTCAAAAATAATTTGAAATGGATTCTAAAAACCAAAAACACACATATGTATAGTACTCAACCCAAGGGTAGGTTGGATCCTCAATAGTTCCCCCGTCAGCTGTAAAACCAAAAGAGAACTGAAGAGTTGTACTTGAGAAATGAGGAGTGAGGTAGTTTCCTGTTGCTTTCCTCACTGAACCAGAAGGTACTATTGCGCATCAGTCTGCCGAGTCCACCAACTGACCGTTTCCTCCATTCGTCACAGGGACTGGCTGTATAATGAATGTTATTACTAGTATCGTTCGTGCCTCCGTCACTTTCATATTTGTCAGAGCCATAAGTGAGACTGAGACAGATCAATGAAAGTAACAACTTGCTCTAGCCTGTACCAGAAGATATAGAGCATTGTAAACACTATATCTGACCAGACAGACAGACCAATGAAAGTAACAACTTGCTCTAGCCTGTACCAGAAGATATAGAGCATTGCAAACACTCTATCTCATCATAGATGGATCTGGGCTATATTAGTTCAATATCATGATTTATAAAACTAGGTTAAATTGGATTATCAAAGTCTTGCAAGATATTACTGTGCCTTGTTATTTTCTTAGAAAACTTGATTCTCTTGAGTTTATTTAAATTGAAATCTTTAGTTTGTATTTTATGAACTTTTTTAATATAGATGACATTATTCCAGAAAATTTGACTTTCTTTTAAAATTGTACTGTAGCTTTGCGCGAAAAAAATGTGATAGTGCAGGGAGAAAGACAAGCTACAGTCCAATTTTAAAAACAAGAGCCTTATCTGACGGCTAGAAAAAGTCACTAGATCTACTTTAACGTATTCATACGTCAAGTCATGTGATCTGCAGCTGTTACTTTTGATATAATAATCAATGCCTGTAAAAGAACAATAAAAACATAGTAAAATGTTAGCAATTTTGTCCATAAAAATTATGTGCGTATTTCTAAAAGTCCCTTTCTATGAAAACTGGACTGTACAAGTATATCTCATCAGGCCAAGTAGCTATCTCAGAATAAGACCCCATTGTTTGAACTGTTAGCACTATTTTTGTCGCAGGTGAGTCTGAACAACGCCAAGTACACGGCTCTTCTCAAAGGGCTGCACAATGCCATAGCCCTGGACTACCACTATCAGATGGGCCTTATTTACTGGACCGACGTTTCTATGGATGTCATCAAGCGAGCCAGTCTGAATGGCTCTGGAGCCGTCGGTAAGTCGAGAACAAATCATAATCAATATCAACAACTGTTTCCAGCCTGTGGCCGGATCAGTTCAGTAAAATTCCTCCATCTTCCTCTATCCTTCTATTGTTCTTCCTCCTTTACTCTTGTCCATTTTCTTCTAATGAAAATTATATATATATATAGTTATATAAAATTGCTAATAAAATTATTCAGGTTTTAATGTATTGTTTTTAATAGCGGAAAGTCAAGGAATGTGATATTAACTCATCGCTAAAACGTAAGTTTGTCAGGGTGTCTACCATCCTGGAAAATCCTGGAAAACGGGAATTTGAATTGGTTGAGAAAAAACGTGAATAAGTTGGGAATTTGGTAAATTACGAAGAAGAAGAAAAAAAAAGGGAAAATGTTGATTTACTCAAAATATGAGATAAAATAATTACAAAATCAGTAAATAACAATTTTAGGAAATGGTCAGGGGAAATAGTCAGGAATTTCTTTGGGTCAAGTTAAGTATATAACGTGGTGTTTGTGATCGCAGACGTGATTCGTTGGGGCCTGGAAAGCCCCGGAGGAGTTGCCGTGGACTGGGTCCATGACATTTTCTTCTGGACTGATTCCGGAACTCGTAGGGTAGAGGTGGCGACACTGGACGGCAGTCAGAGAGTCATCATAGCGTCGAGTGATCTCGACAAACCTAGAGCTATAGTCCTGCATCCCGGAGAGGCTTACGTGTTTTGGACAGATTGGGGTAAGTACTGTGAGGCTAAGAGCGTACTTGATTCATCGCAGGAAGGAACGGGTTATGTGGGGGGTGTTATTGAAGTGGGGGTGGAGAATACAATGTGCTGTTGACCGGTAATGAACAATTCTAATCTTCATAGGGAGAACCTTATCAGACAACTACCTGTCATGTGCATTACGAGATGCTTACAGGACTTTTCCTCTTGTTTTAAAATGTTTTTTGTTCATGCCATAGTGTCCATGACAGATATAAAAGGACTGTTGGGATGTTGAGATTACCATGTATATAAAATTCAATTAAATATACTTACTGTATAAATATTTTATCTATTCTGACCCAAAAAAATAGTTACCTTTTAAAAACTGTGTACGAAACTCTTTTGAGCCTTGAATTTTTTTTAATAATGAATGAGGTTTCTCAATTTTTTTAAATATCAATATAACAAATATATATATTTTTTTAGGTCCCAAACCAAAAATTGAGCGAGCAGAAATGGATGGATCCAATCGTAAAATTATTGTTGAAGAATCCCTCTTCTGGCCTAACGGTCTCTGTATCGACTACACTATGAGTAGGTTGTATTGGGCCGACGCAAAACATCATGTCATCGAGACCGCAAAGTTCGATGGCACAGACAGGAAAAAGGTAAAATGTTTCATTTAAAAAAAACAATTCTCTAAAATTCCGTTTTGATACATCTTTATTCCAGGATAGAAATTAATTCTTAAGATATAGGAATATGTTTCTATACCTGAGTCGTTTATTTAGACGTTAATTTTTAAATTCAAGCTTGCCTTTTGTTTTTTTCAACTATCTATACAAAAGGCCTCATCTGCTTTCTCTATCATAATCATGCTCATATGTCTCATGGATATCTGTCAAGTCACCCAATCTGTACAAGCTATAGTAATCAAATAATAAATATATTAAATAAGCGCAGAGTTAGAAATTTTATCGAGAGCGTTCCTATTTTTCAGGTGATTAGTAAAGGTCTGCCCCACCCATTTGCCATAACTTTGTTTGAAGACGCCATCTATTGGACAGACTGGCACACCAAGAGCATCGCCACCGCCAACAAGTTGACCGGTACCGGCATGAAGATAATCCACTCTGGACTGCATTTCCCCATGGACGTCCACAGGTTGGTTTGCCATTTACTAGACCGGACACGTCGAACTTTGTGGCCCGCGTGGAAATTTTGACAAACAAACTTACGATGCAGCCAGATTCTTTTTTTTTGTATCAAAGCCATAGAAATACACCATTTGTGAATGCTATACTTTGTTACATTTAATTGCATCGAATTCAAAAGCAGTATTAAAGCTCTAAATCAAATTACAACTAAAAATTTTGGGGGAAAAAAATATTCTTAAATCTAATATATTTTTTTAATGTCAGATATTTTTAATGATTTTGGGATTAGAAGCTCCCATTTCTATTAATAACACTTTCGGTGGATGTGGGTGGGGCTTGGAGGGGAGGGGAGGGGGGGTTGAACCCATTCCTCTCATCATGGCCATGAAACAATGACTCATTGAATTATATTTAATAAAATCAATGTTTTAAATTACCCGCTTTGGTGGCCGCATGGTCTAAGGCACCACTATAGCAATAGACTGCACCGCCAATGACGGGGGCATAGTGGCTTGGTCCTGGCCGGGTGTATTAAGAGTGATTTTCCATAAATGTTTTTCCACTCTCTCTCTCTCTCTCTCTCTCTCTCTGTCCATGAAAATTTGGGTACACTTCCACTAAATTCAACCTTCTTCATACCAAACCTATTAGTGTAATTAGTACATGGGTGTATAGCTCGAATGGTTAGTAAGACATGGTACTAAACAAAAGTTTAAAATTAAATGAGTATTTTTGTATCCACATAATTCTACCTATTCGGTGACCTGGTGGTCTAGGGGTAAGGTGTCAGACTTCTGTGCTGGCGGCCGGGGTTCAATCCTCGGTCCCGGCACAGATTTATCTGATTACCAAACCCTTCCTTCACCTCTGACAAGACATCTTGTGAATGTGAGGAATGCCAGGCCTCCACCGTGGTTCGGATTCCACGTTAAACTGTAGGTCCTCCATTTCATCTCACAATCACCCTACCACTACACATTAGCGTAAGTGCGTATAACCCGAACGGGTAGTAAGACGCGGTACTAATAATAATAATAATAATAATAATAATAATCTATCTATTCCGCTCACTTTCCCAGCTACCACTCGTTGAGGCAGCCTCCTTATCCGAACCACTGCGGAACTAATAACGGCGGATGTTCCCACATGTGTCTACCTCGTAGAAGTGGCTACCAGTGCGTGTGTCCAATGGGTCTCAAACTACAGAGCAACAGGTAATGACTCTGACATGTTGCGTAGTGTTAGGGGAGCTAATTGCTGTATTTAAATTAATTATAAAACACCTAACATTTTACACAGTTTATTTAAACACTGATGCTATATTTTTGAAAACAGCATATTTTTATCATATTTATTTTATATTGTAGGATTTTTTTTTGTATAGTTCGTTCAGCACAAAGTTACAATCTTAACTCAGGATTCGTAAATAAAAAAAGGATATTCATGAACCACTGCAAAATATCTATTTTATTAAGAAAAAAGAGCTTAGTTTGAGATTAAAAACTAGGCATATAATATGAACGTTTCTAAGTTTAAAAATAGCCATATTGTTTCCTTTTCAGATAGGCTCTACAATTTTAGAAAAAAACTATTTTGTAAATTACCCACTATTGAAGGACTCCATTTGATATGAAATAATATATAATTAACTAAACTCGGAGTCTTTAGAGAGAAAAAAAATCGAAAATTCTTAGAATTCAAGTGTTTTGAGTTTTTGTAAAAATCAGAGAGTTTGAGCAGCTATTAAAACGTGACTTTCTGAGTACCCCTAATAATTTGTACCACTTCATTTTGTTTTTTTATGGCCGCAGGAAAAACTGTGACTCGACTCCAGAAAAGCTACTCCTATTTGCCCGCAAGAAAGAGTTGAGAATCCGACAACTCGACAAAGGTCCTAACAGCGATGTCGACATGGTAGTACCAGTCGACGGCATCCAATCTGCCGTGGCCCTGGCATGGGACAGCAACACAGATTCCATATTTTGGACCGACGTGGAGGCGGACACCATAAACAGGGCCTTTCTCAATGGCTCCAACCAACAAGTCATTGTCAGCTCAAATCTAGGTATATATCACAGTATAAATATATTTTATCTACTTTTTCTTAAAGCCAACATTTCAACACCACCTGTAGAATAAAGATGGCTACTGCAAAATATCAACATTTCAACATCGTCGATGTCGATTAATGATTGTTATCGTGATTAATTAATGTTTGAAAATTTTGCTCACAGAGTAAAAAAAAAGAGTATATATGAGATAGTATGTATGATTGTGTCATATTATTTATTTTGATTTTGCTCATGTATTGCTAAGTTTCAAAACCATAAACCTAACATTGTAAAAGTAGTGTATTAGCTAATATAATAATTATATTTTTACTACCACACCTGTACCAGAGTCTCCAGCTGGATTGGCGGTGGATTGGGTCACCTCGAAGCTGTATTGGACAGACGCCGGAACCAACCGTATCGAGGTATCGAACCTTGACGGTAGCATGAGGGCGCTGCTGGTTTGGGAAGGACTTGACAAGCCAAGGGACATTGTGGTGGATCCTGTTGGTAAATAGCCGTCTTTATTATAAACATATATACAGTAGCCCCATGGCTTCTTTGGTGCTGACTGACGGCTCACAGCTGACAGCTTTGAAAAGTTACCGGACCAAATTATGTATCCCTACGCCAAACCATATGATCTGCAAAAACACATGTTTAGCAGATGTCACTTCTGACAGTCAAAATGTAGGTATATACCTAAATGTTGACTGTCAAAAGTCAGCTGTGAACGGTCAGTCAGAACCAAAGAAGCCATGGGGTTACTGTAGCTTAAAACTCTTTTGGGAAGACATATTTTTATTTGTGTGGTACTTAATTTAATTAAAAAAAATACAGGTACAGAAAAGAGTGATAGAAACTAATAAAGGGCAAATAAAACTGGGATTACGCAGGAACACAGGTCACAGCTTTCTCTGCTGCCATTGGACAAAGAGGAACACATTTAGCACAATCCACATCTTACATTGCTACCATTGGACAAAGAGGAACGCATTTAGTACAATCCACATCTTACATTGTTACCACTAGACATAGAGGAACAAACTTTACACCTTACATCGCTGCCACTGGACAGAGAGGAACACATTTAGCACTAGACAGAAATGATAAAACTGGGCTTTACTACAAGCTCTGTGATATGAACAAGTGAGAATGTTCTGACTTAGGCAGTTTTTAACCTCGGTACTATACTTGTTTTTATTTAAAGAAGGTTCATTTACATATTTCATGTATATTATAGTGCGGTCGAATCCACTATTTTAAAAATCTGAATCTTCAATTTATCTTCGAATAACGAGTCAGAATCTTGGAAAAAAATAACAAACACAAGAGGAAATATAAATAGAATAATATAAAATAGGTATGTGCTAAAACAATTTTTTCAATTCGAGATGATCTCAAGACGAGAATATAAAAATGTATTGAGACACGAGAACGAGACGAGAAAACGTCCTTTGAAAGTATAAAAATTAAATTATGTTTATTAAAGTAAATATATAGTTTATAAATTTCCTTTTTAACATTTGAGCTGGCGCTTGCTTTAGATTGTCTTATGTATAGTTCATTCAAACACTTGATATTCCTAATACACATTTTAAATGCAATTAATAAAATAGTGATAGGTAGTTATATGAACATCATTTATAATTTAATTTTTTTAGTGTAACAGGCTTTATTTTCAACATTTGATATTGAAAAACGATATTTATTATAACCAAAACATTTCTTAGTGAAAGCTGTTTTTTGGGGGAGGTGTGTATTATTGGAAATAATAAATACCCAGGTTTTTTTAAAATTTATTAGGGCCATTATTTGTTTTATTTTGATTTCTCGAGATTTAATTTTTAACTTTTGAAATGAGATCGAGGTTTCTTTTTTTTTTAATTTTCGAGTCTTGCATGTCTCGTGTATAAAAAAATAAATAGTAATTAAATGTTAACTTTCTTTCTTATAATCTATTCAGTATAATATTCATACATCCGGTTAAGTGATAAATTACTTGTCTGGGGCATGGTTGTTAAGTTCATCCTATAATTATAAATGGTTCTTAACCAACAAGAAGCGGTATTAAGATCTCTTTCACTTGAAAAATAGAAAAAAAAATTTTTTTTTTTAGGGATTTGAGTCTCGAATCTGAAATTTTCTCGAATCATGAATATCCTAAGGATTCTAGGGAATGGAGAATTCGAAGGCCCCATCCCTAATATATATTCATTAAACTACTTTTAATGATATTTAAATTGGATATATAAATGGGTGTATAAACAAACATACAACCTATATTTCTTATTTGCAACAATCTTTCCTGAGTAGCTTTTATCGGAAAAGATTAATTTACTTTCCTTAGAGATACATTTCTATATGATTATTTTTTCTTAGACTCATAAAAAGCTTCCCTATGGATTATTGATACAACCTACTTCTCCATTTTCTTTACAGCCTTTCTTCCTTCCCTCTATCCACTTCCCTATAATTATTATTCATATTATAAGCCTTCATTCTCTACTGCATCAATAATGGATAAAACTTTAAGTTAAACATGAATTTCCCGAGAGAGGCTTATAACATTTCCGACATTTGAAAGCTTAAAACAAATTTCTCCATTATACAAATCCTATTATAGATGCGCTTCTAAAAAGATTAGAAGGGATCTGCTTTTTTTTTTTCTTCTTTTTTTTAACATTTCTCATTTAACTTTATGAATATTTGACTTTTTTTTTAATCGCTGAGTATAATAACTGTCTGCGTTGTTTGGTAAGGTTTGAGCTTTCTGATAAGTGGCGCTTGTCAAAACAGATGTTAATAAACATAATAATTGGTTGGCTGGATTATTATGATACATATTTCATTTAAATTGTAATCCGCAATGGTGAGGTGTCAGTCTTGTCTTGTCTGGTTTGAGGGTTGGTGTTTGAATTCTGATTAGATGTAGCTAATTTTTTCTTCTTCTAAATATTTTACAGTTCTCATCACATAAAAACATGTGACACATTTCCTCTAAACTCTACCATATTTTTTATCAAACCACGTTAGTGTCAATATGTGTTTATTCCGAGCGGTTAGCAAGACTTTGTTTTCTGTATCATGAATTAACAGCCGTTTGGGCAATACGAATGTGCAATAATAACACTATAGTGTTAGGGATGAGAAAGGTTGAATTTAGAGGAAATATACCCACATTTGTGTGAGAGAGAGTGTGGAAACCCATTTAGTAAGAAAACACCCTTGGTACACCTACTGAGATTCGAATCCCAATACTCTTGTTATCGGCAGCCCAGCTTATTGCGAGAGCGACATCTTAGACCATGTGGCCACCTGAGAAGGTTGACTTTAAATTAAGTAGGCTTATGTTTATTTTCAACCAAGTGAAAAATGACCGCCTTGACACGGGTATCGAACTCAGGACCTTTGTCTTTGTGTGCCGATGTTCTATCACTGAGCTAACCTGGCTCGTCTTATACTCAGGACCACTTTTCACTAGTTGTTGGGTTCGATTCCCGTGTCAAGGTTATCATTTTTCACGAAATTGAAATTGATTCAGCCATCAGCACAGATCCTGTGGACAGTCGATCACATGTCAGTCTGTGATACATATGTTTATTCTTAGATATGGTTTGAACTCAATATTTTACAAATCTGAGGCCTCATTTCCCCTACAGATCCATAATTTGAATCCGAGTCTTCGGAAAAATGTTAAACATAAGAGAAAATATAAACAGTAGCTGAGTGTTAACATTCTTTCATATAACTCATTCATTATAAAACTTTCATACATTCAGTTAACTTAAGTGTTGAATTAATGGTCTGGGGTCTGGTTGTTAAGTTTGTCATATAATTATGTTGGGGTTGAACCATCAGTTAACAGTATCAGAGCTCCAAAACAAATTCCATTTCAAAATATTGGAAGAAAAAAAAAATTCACAAATCCTTGAATCTAGAATATCCTTAAGGAGTTTAGGCTTCAACGCTCTTCTCCTTATTATATTTATTTTTTCTAATTTTATTTTGAGTCTTTAACACAAACAAACATTCTCAATGTGGTGCTTGGGGCTATGTCCAGTAACTGGCGATTTTTTTTTTTCCTCTCTTCAGGTGGTTACATGTATTGGAGTGACTGGGGGGAAGTCCCCAAGATCGAGAGAGCGGGGATGGATGGATCAATGAGGGCCCCACTCATCACCCATAATTTGACCTGGCCTAACGGGCTTGCGATAGACCACGACAAGGGACGAATCTACTGGGCGGATGGGGGTACCAAGGCCATCGAGTACGCAAATCTGGACGGCCGAAGTCGGACTGTATTGATTGGTGAGCTGGCTTCTTTTGTGTGGGTGGGTGTGTATGTGTGTGTGTGTGTGTGTGTGTGTGTGTGTGTGAGAGAGAGAGAGAGTAAATTTTATGTGCACCACTCCTTACTACTTACAAAATATTAATTTGTACTGTGTGTTCATATACTGCCCAATTTTTAATAGGAAGAATCTTTTACAAAATACCCAAAATTGATAAAATATTATATTATTATTGTTATTTTACAGGTATATCTATCAAAAGTAACAGCTGCAGGTCACATAACTTGACATATTAATAAGTGCAAGTAGATCTAGTAACGCTTTGAGCTGTCAGATAAGGTTCTTACTATGGAAATTGGACTATATTTTACCTGTCAATTTTTGTAATGACTCTTGAAGTGTTGCCAACTTTGTAACAACTGTACTTTTCTTGTTGTTTTCACTTGTCGAGTCATGGTTGATCATATTTTAAATCGGTCAAATCCTGCCCTAATGCACTATTTTATTTTTATACTTCACAATGTAGTTTTTTTTTCTTTCTCCAGACAAATACCGGTTCATTTGCTCAAATTTACCCTCCCTTGTTTCTTACCCTATTAGATGAAGTCATTAAAATTCCTTCTGTTGAACTAATCAATAACAAGCATCATTAGTGTTGAGCTCAATCAATTTTTAAAAATTCCGAATCTTCTATGTTACCTATGAATTCCGAATATGAATCTTGGAAAAAATTAATTGGCATAAAATATAATAGAAATAGTAGCTAAATGTTAACTCTTTTTTTTCTTTTTCTGAAATGCATTCGCTATAACATTTATACATTTATTTAAGTGTTAAATTATTGATCTGGGGTTTGGCTGTTGTTTTTTTCCCTATAGTTAAGTTGGAGCAGAGGCAACCAATCAGCAGTATTAGAGTTCTAAAACAAATTCCAATTAAAACATGTATTTATTTATTTTTTAATTTTGAATCTGAAATAGGTCTCAAGAGAAGTTTTTTTTTTACCATCGCGTCTTACTACCTATTCAGGTTATATACAAATATGATAATTACTCTAATGGGGTAGGGACGAGGAAGGGAGCATTTCAGCTGCATTTTCCTGGAAGGAGATTGGGAAATCATTTAGATAAAAACACCCTCAGTAAACCTGATCAGGATTCAAACCTCCGAAATCCCCGTTATAAACGGCCCAGTCTAACACGAGCGGGTCGCCTTAGACCAATGGGGCGCTGAATAAGGTCGAAATAAGTTAGAGAGTTTCTTCTGTCTTTAGGTTCTGAACTGCCTCATCCGTTCGGCCTGGCCGTGTTTGAAAGCAAGATCTATTGGACAGACTGGGACACCTCCAGTATCCACACCGCAGACAAACTCACGGGAAAAGATCGGACAGTTCTAAGGTGAGAGACATCCAGTATTAAAGTCGAGCACTATATTAATTACAAAATATAAGTTTTTAATTGTACTGGTTTCGGTTTAGGTCACAGCTGGGCTAATTAAGGCTTGTCACATAGTTATATATACAGCCTGTAAGATTTAACTACATACAACAACAACAACAACAAATAGTACTAAAATACTAAAATTAAAAAGCAAATTCTTATGGAAGTATGGGTGTATACCATTTGGATTAAAAACACAGATGAATATTTACAAGCAGTTTTAAGAATCTCAACCATTTGATTTATACCTGACATTAAATAAATGATGAGAGAGATGAAAAAATTGCATTACTTAGATAAAGTTCTGTGTTTGATTTGAGAACAAATTGCTTCTTTTTAAATATTGTCTTCCTTTTTTATGTTGTTTATGTATATTTTTATAATAAACTGTGTTGTCTGAAAAATCATATTCTATTTGGCGGACTGTTCTTTTTTTCCCCCCATTTCATGCACAGGCCTGGCTTAGGCAAAGGTTCAATTTTCTTAGGGCTATATTTAAAAATAATATTCTACTTATATATCTAAAATCATGAAATTTGTAAGTGAAAGTTCCCGCCAAATGAATCAAATCATTTGGATCAAGTGTTTTTGTTTTGTTTTTTTAATTGTGCTCAACCAATACGGCAAAGATTTTCAACCCTTTTCAACTCGCAACGCACTGAAAAAGGTGCTCAAATGGTCTAAGCACATCATTGTATTTTAAGGAAAGATATTATCATTAAAAAAATATTTAGCTTGTGTTTAAAAGTTCAATAGCTAAAATTTTAATCATTGTGTTATTTTCCCCCGAAACTCTCTCACGACACATCTTCTGGTACCCTTTGTGGCACACCAGTTGAAAAAATGCTACAATATGATAATTACTATTTTTTTTCCCCCCATTACAGGTCTGGCGTATCGGGTCTGATGGATGTCCGCGTGTTCCACCGCGGTCGGCAACCAGTGCAGTCTATGTGTCGCTCTCAAAACGGAGGTTGCTCACACTTGTGTCTCCTGGCCCCTCTGGTGCTCGGCGCCCAGTCGCACACTTGTGCTTGTCCTATCGGCATTAAATTATTGGTTAGTGTTATACTCTGATGCACTGTATGAACTGTGTATGTTCCAGATACGATGTCATACGCTATCTATTGGACACATAGCTACTTAGTATCTTGGAGCATCCATAGGCCTGTTTTTAAATGTAAAGTGAAGTTGAAGCAAAGCTTGAAACATGAAAAAAAAAGTCCAAGTTAATGTTTTTGTAGTTGTCACTAAAAACTACTTAAAATTTTTATATACATACATAATCATGCTGTTCCTTTACGGGGTAGGCAATAAACTGTGAATATAGTTCAAAACAACAACTCTCTACTTAATCCATCGTATATAACTTTATCCACACTTCCCTATCCTTATATATTCCCTTTGCTTCAACAACATTCATACACCGAGACATACTTGCTCTTTTATTATTAAAACTCTTAATGCTCCTCTTGTCCACACATTTGTCTACAAAATTTAGCCACGTTTAAAATTTCCTGCCCCTTCGTTTTGATTCACAAACTTTTCCTTCATATGTTTGGGGGTGAAAGAAATTGGCAGAAAAATATAAAAATCATATTTTTTTCCTTCCCTGTATAGTCTCCCATATATGATCAAAAATGGAAGAATTTAAAATTGTAAAAGCTGTTCAAGACACTGTATAATTAATTACCTTTTAGTTACCCAACACATTTTAAAATATACTTTTTATTCAGCGAGTATTTGATTATATTGATTACAGGATGATAAAAAAACGTGTTCCCTCGGACCGACGAATTCGTTGATCTTTGCTCACCGTGTCGATATCCGTCAGATATCTTTAGATGTACCCTACATTGTAGACGTCGTGCTACCTCTACCGCCGCTGAAGAATGCCATAGCCGCTGACGTCGACAGAAAAACAGGTCTGCAAATCAACAAAATGACCTGTAAACTTGTGAAAATATTAATACCCTTACAGACGTTTTCAATAGTTTAATATTATTAAACACAGGTCCAATAATTTACTTAGTTTTGTAATTTTTATATTATTTTTTTCATGCTACTTAAAATATGAGTGTAACTAGCACCTGGTACCTGTACCTACTGATTAAAGTAGAGCCTAAATAACGTATATACTACCTGGTATATATCTAATTTGCTGCTTCCCAAAGTATGATACACATAACTTCAGGTGTACACAAAATATTTCAGAGGATACACAACATACCACAGAGCTCAATTTAAAATAAACTAATTTATTGATAAACAATTAAAATAGATTTAAACATAATATCATGGGTCTTTATATGTTTTTCTTTACCTCTTTCATGGTCTTGTTTGACTTATTCCTTAAATTTTGGAACGGGCGTTTTTACTTTACGAGTTGTTAGATATTTTTTCCGTTATTTTTTATAAAGAACTGTAAAAGATACGTTGGTTTGTTAATGTCCCCAAAAGGGATTGTCAAGAGTTTGGGAAACACTGGTCTACTTGAAGCCTCAGAACCAAAGTGGTGGTGGTGGTGGTCGTCGGAAGCTTCCTTATTTATGTCCCGAAACTTCATCTTATTTCTTTGTATGAGGTCCATTAGCTGTGTTCGTGATGTTTTCCTGGTCTCCTTCTTTCTTTCAGCTTGTCTTACATGACAACACTCAATAAGCCATTTCTTCTCACAATATGACCCCATCCAGTTGGCCTTTCTTCGTAGAACCACCTGCATATATTATCCTTTTTATATTACCTAGGGAGTAAATATAAATTATGTGCTTTTACTAAAATGTTAACTTGACTCTCATGTTTAATTCAAATGTTGATGTTTATATAGGTGAGATATATTGGACAGACACAGCTGAGGATCTGATACAAAAAGCTACGCAAGATGGTAAAAATATCGAGAACATCATTTTTGATGGTTTGGAAACTGCTGATGGCATCGTCATTGATTCTACAGGGAGAAAGGTAACACACACAATATATTTTAAGGGAACAACCAGTAATAATGTGATTGATGCAGAGCAAACACTCTTTGGATGCATTTTAAATCATGACAAACCTTTTGACTTCTTGAATTCTTGAGGGTATTTGAGATTCAAAGATTCGAGAACATATAAAATCTGAGATAAAATCATTAAATTTTTAGTTGAATATTCTTTCGATTGAAAAATGACAACTGGACACAGTAGCCGAACCCGGGACTTTTGGCTTAGTACGCCAATGCTCTCTAACCACTGAGCTATCCAGGATTTGTCGTGTTCTCAGGGTCATTCTTCTCTCAAATTTAAAGACAGAGTCTGTGATGGACGTGTGGAAATTGTTAGCTACATATGAGCTATAAACTAAGATCATGATCTATCAGATAACACAGCTGTATTCGACTTGGGAGGGTTTTATGTCTAAAACAGATTCCATTTCAAAATTTAGATATTTAAAAATATCAAATCTGATATTTTCTTGAATCCTTGAATCTAGAATAGGCTTAAGGATTGAAGGGTCCTACCCTTAATAAATAATATCATTTCTTGGGCAGTAATAGAAATATCATCCATCTCTTTCCTTTTCTCTGTTGCAGCTGTACTGGACAGACGCGGGCAGGAACAGCATCGAGGTGGCCGAGCTTGACGGGCGTAACCGTAAAGTGTTGGTGTGGTCCGGGTTGGAGTCCCCGCGGGCCATAACGTTGCACTACTATCACGGACTTATGTTCTGGTCGGACTGGGGCAAGAATGCGAGGATAGAACAGGCTGACATGGACGGCAAAAACAGGTAGACAGACCTAATATGTCCCTGGTCGTGTTTGTTGCAGTGCTGCGCTTAGGATTATGTAGGGCCACCTTTTCAGAGAGTTTGGATCATGTCTCAGAGAGGTTAAAGATTTACCTCGTCTCTCAATCAATCAGCGTTTGTATAGCGTTGGTTGTTTTAGTAATGTCAGATAGTTAAAAAAGAATTACAAAATTGTGTCAAATCATATGCTATTTAAAAAATATTACTTACAAAAAATGTACTAATATAAACTATCCATCACTAGTTAATTTGTTATTTTATTGATAAAATGTTATTTAGTTCATAAAGACTAATGCTTCCATTAAAAACTCTATATTTTTTTCTACCAAGAACAATTGAAAAAATATATCTGTATCTATTTTGGGGCACTTACTACTTTTACATAAAACCCCTAAGTTATTGATTGTAGTTGGTCTAGGGCACAGAAAAGATACACCAGACACGCAGTCTAGCACACAGATAAGGTATACACCAGACACTTACAGGAGTTTCTTTGCGCACTTTGAGACAGGTTGAGTCCTTGGACAATGGGGAGTGCTAGTTGCAGTTCTCAGTGATAACAACACTTACAAGTGAAACAACTCGCTTTTTCAACTCATTCGTTGTAAAGGGTTGGTTACCTGAACACAATATTGTAACAGTAATCCCCCCCGAAATAACTCGCTTATCCACTTTCAATGAACAAACCTTTTCTGACAAATAATTAGTCGACGTATTTGATGATTGTTTACAAATAAACAATTTGCAAACATTTTTTAGAATTAAAAAAAGAGCATTGTATTCTACATTTTCTTTTTAATTTGCAAGCTGAGTAAACTTGTTTGAAGGTTGGTTTTTTGGAAGGGGGTGGGGCCACTACCTGACCTAGCTTTGCGAAAGCCAGTTTACTGCCACTAGCAGGTAATTTATGTCTTCTCTCAAGTAAAAACCATCTTTAAAGTGAACTGTTTCTAAAAATGCCTGCTTGATAGTGATGTTGCCATTTGGGACTGCACATGGCGACCCTCGTGTTGAAGGAGTCAAGCTCTTCAAATGAGTACAGCCATTTTAACCTGAAGGCTTTGGGTCTGGTGTATGCCCTGTCTGTGGCCTAGGGCCACCCATATTTTTTCTTATGAATCTATTTCCTGCCTGGGATTCAAACACAAACCTGACTATGGATCGACTATCCATGGGAAACAAGAATGTGAGGGTAAGGAGTGTAAAACGTTGTAAGCTAGTGCTCTCGACACAATATTTATAGCCAATATCAGCCCACACTTATTTTGTTTATTTCCAGATTGACGCTTATATCTGATGGTCTCGGCTGGCCCAACGGTCTGGCCATCGACCGGGCGGCTGGTCGACTCTATTGGAATGACGGGAAGCGTAAGACGATCGAGAGCTCCGACTTGTACGGCCGTGACCGGAAGGTGATAGTGCGAAACGTCCCGCACCCTTACGGGCTGGTCATAGTCGGTTCCCACATGTACTGGACAGATTGGCAGACCAAGGCACTCCACCGGGCCGACAAGGCCAGCGGGAACAGTTCCACCATCATCAGAGGGAATCTGGAGGGCCTCATGGACATACGATCCGTGCAGGTAAGAGGAATAAATATATCAATTGTTGTTGTTTTGTTTGTTCAGAGGAAGCTAAGCTATTCATTTTACATTTGGGGCTGTCTGTAAACCATGTATTGTTATCTAGGGGGTGGAGCGGGGGAGACTATTGCTCGACCAAGCGTGATAAGGGGGAGAAAGGGAGGGACTCAAATAATGCATGATGTCACATTACATTTAAGTGTCTCGGGCAGTGTTCAGTGTTAATAAGCCCAACTGTCCACACGTGTAAACAAACAACGATTGACTCGTCGACTTCGAGCTTGGCAAACATATATGAACATGTGTCAATTAAGGGGTTATAGATTCTACAATTAAAAATACTCCAATATTATTATGACAGTTTATGGACAGCCCCTTTCTTGGAATGAAAATATTGGTCATTTGAAAGTCAAACTTTTGTAAAAACAGATAGTAAAAATAATATAAAACAATTAAATACAGCACGATCTTGCTCATCTGAATCAACGCAAGTCCGGAAGACACAGTAAATTAAACATCCCTTACCTACCTTAGTTTTGTTCCCACCAAACTCACTCATGGTCACGATGGTGTTTTCTCTGTATCTTACCATGACAACCAGCTGTTTACATCATTTAAACTTGTTAGCCAACCAGCTGTTGACGTCATTTAAACTTGTTAGTGGGGCAGTATTTTAACGCGAATTTATTGTGTAACGCTGTTGAGCAAAACACAACGTAACACGTTAACAGAAATGTGTGATTTTAGACTGACTTGAGAAAGGTAAGAAATACATTAATAAAACTAGATACGAAGTATTCTGTGGTTAACTTTGAAATAGTCTTTTTGGTATTGAAAAGCATCATATGTTAGTAACAAGAACAAAAATAGAATTGAATGATATATACTTTTTGCCTTTAGCTATCAAATAAAAAAAAATACAAATTTTCAATTACAAGCTTGAAGGATCAAGTGAGCTTACATGAAAATTGGAAAATAAAACCATAGACAATGAAATAAATGAAAGTTCTAATTTAATGTTGCATTTTTTCTATCTTTCTTTTCGTGTTTAAAACCGTATTTTAATTTTTGCATGACCTATGGCACATTGTGAATAACAGCGTTCAACGAAAGTGATGTAAATACTTAACCACTTGCCGAAGGATGCATTGTTTTGTCTCTCCGACTGTGTCCTATGTCCACCAACTGCAGGCGGACAACGTCGCCGAGAACGCTTGCGGGTCCGATAACGGTGGCTGCTCGCATTTGTGCCTTCGGAACCCGTCAGGTTACTCGTGCGCTTGTCCGACTGGGACCGTCCTTAGGGAAGACGGCGAGACCTGCAACACGCCACCGTCCACGTACCTCCTGTTCGCCACCCGCAGTACGCTGGCCAGGGTCTCTCTGGACACGCCCGAGCTCTGGGACGTTACGCTCCCCATCCCTGATGTCCGCAATGCTATAGCCGTAGACTTCCATTGGGCCAAACAGAAAATCTACTACACAGATGTGCAACTAGATATAATAAGGTATGATTTTGAAAATTATGTCTATAATACCCGCTTCGGTGGCCGCATGGTGTAAAACACAACTCTCGCAATAGACTAGTCTGCCGAAGACAGGGATATTCTGGTTTTATCCTGTTAGAACTGCTAACTAGCGGTGTGACCTTAAAAAATGGCATCAATTTAAATTAACGGTCATTTAAATGGGGCTTAAATTAGATTAATCATTGTGATCAGAAAATATACATTTTACAACCAATAGACAAGACTATATATTTAAATCTGTGTTTATGTGTTTTTTGTTTTGTTAAAAATTTTCGATCACCGGGAGATTCGTTTGGATGGTCAAGTTTTTAGTGTAGTTTGGAAAATAATTAAATGTTTCTTTGTTCCTCTTTCCTTCAGCAGTGTATGTGACCTGTATCTACTCTCTTCAGGAGTCAAAGTGTCCTGCCTCCATTCCCTCGAGGAGTTTGAGTGTCCCACTTATGTTTCCTCCAGGAATCTAAGTGTCCTGTCATTGTTTCCTTCAGGAGCGTCGACATGCACAACCTCTCCAACACATACACTCTCATCTCCACAAACCTGACGACACCAGACGGTCTGGCCGTGGACTGGATAGCAGACAACATCTACTGGACAGACGCTGCCCGCAAACTCCTGGAAGTGGCACGCTTGGACGGATCCTGCCGCAAGGTCGTCATTAAGGATGGGCTCGACGAACCCAGGGCGCTTGCCATTTTCCCAAGAAAAGGGTATTTTATTCAGTACAGTTTCCATAGGGAGCCATAAAGTATTTAATCTGGGCATGCGACCCTTGAATCCTTACGGATATTCAAGAAAACATCGTAAATGAGATTTGAAAATGATAAAAAATTAGTCATATTTTGAATTGGAATTGGTTTTAGATAGAGTTTGATTGAATCCACTATTTTACTAATATGAATCTTGGAAAAATAACCAACATAAGAGGAAATATAAATATAATACATTAAAATAAAATACAAATAGTAATTAAATGTTAACATTCTTTCTTATAATCCCTTCATTATAACATTCATACAGTCAGTTAAGTTTTAAATTACTGGTCTGGGGCCTGGTTGTTAAGTTCATTCTATAATTTATAGTTGGTTCTGAACCACCAATAAACAGTATTAGAACTCTAACTTTTTTTTTTTTAAGGATTTGAGGGTTACATCCCTAGATATGATGAATGCATTTTAGCAAAAAAAAAATTTTTTAACCTCTAGCTACTATTTATATATTATATCATTCTGTTCTTTTCCTATTTTATATTATGTAGATAATTTTTTTAAATATTCAAATTCTATAATCGGGATTTGAAGGTAAAATAAAGATTCAAATTTGTAAAATAAAAGAATCGAACCATCTCTAGTTAAATAACTAGCCTGTAAATCTATGTCTGGTCTTACCATATTTATACCCCTCCCCCTCCTGTTTATGTCAAACAGTTATTTATACTGGACGGACTGGGGTGATAACCCCAAGATCGAACGTTCACTGCTGGATGGATCAGCCCGCCGCACGGTTGTCGGCACAGACCTCGGTTTCCCCAACGGTCTGGCTCTCGACTATGGCGCTCGCCGACTCTACTGGGCCGACGCTCTGAGGGACCGTATCGAAACATCAGACCTCCACGGGAAGAACAGGGTCCATCTTGTCCCCGAAGCTACGCACCCGTTTGGACTTACTCAAGTAATTAGCTTCTTTAATTGAATTTTTTTTTACTTTTTTGAACCGAGTAATTATTGTGACTGAGAAACCGTTCAATCTTGGTACTATGCTGCTGGATTCTGACATTTTATGTATCCTTGACACAAAAACAAAAAATATCTCTTACGATTCCATCTGTCCGTGAGGCTACATCAGAAACGATTTGATAGATTTTGTACATACAGTTGATATTTAGATGCTATAGAAAGTCAGTTTAGTAAAATGCTTCCATCTTCCTCTTTCCTTCAACCGTTCTTCTCCTCTCACTCGCACACTTGGTGTTATCTGTCCTTCCCATCTCTTTCTTGGTATTCTCTTGCTTTGATTTTCCTACATACTTAGTTTTTATTACCCTACTTGGGATTCTATCCTCGCCCGTCCTCGTTAAGTGTCGATATTATCTCAGTCTTGAAGGAACAATTAACACGAAAGACAAACACAGGAAATTGATGGATGCATAATGTATAGCTCTTTAAGGAAAGCTTCTTTTTCAATTTTTGAGGTACATTTTCATTAAATATGTAATTTTATATTTAGTATACATTACTTCAAAGGGTATTGCACGTATTTAAACGAGATAGTATAACTGTACAGCGTAACATTTCCCCTTTTTTCCTCTGATGTCAGTACGGTGATCACATATACTGGACCGACTGGTACAAAAAGTCTGTGGAACGCGCGGATAAGACGACGGGTAAGGACCGCATCGTGATACGGACCGACCTGGATGGGGTGATGGAGATAAGAGCCGTTGCCGCCGGCCGCCAGGCGGGTTGGACTCCGTGCGCCGTCAATAACGGGGGCTGCTCCCATCTCTGTCTGTTCCAACAACAGACCTACGACTGTACCTGCCCCGACGTGCCTGATGACCGGCCTTGTTCCACAGGTCCGTACGGAATGTGCCTTTACCAGAGTGGTACCAACCAAACATTAGAAACTGTTTACTGTATATAGATTTTCTTTTGTCACATGTGTCTTAATACCCATTCAGGTGCCTGCATTTAAGTTGAGGAAGAGTGGAAAACTATTTAGGAGAAACCAATATCAGTGCACCCGACTGGGATTTGAACTCTGATTTCCCTTTCATTTGCAGTCAAGTCTATTGTGAGAGTGACGCCATAGACCGTTCAACACATTGAACCTGGTCTGTATACAGGTTAAAAAATTGATAGCTTACATATTGTTTTTTTAGCACCACATTTGACTACCCTTTCGGGTACTGGTTTAAATAAGATAGTTAAGGCTATATAACAACAAAATTCTTACATTTAGTGGTCATTTGTATATGTATTCTAATACTCTAATAAATTTATATTTCCTTTTTATGCACATAATTCTTTTTCCAAGATTAAGATTCAAATTTGAGATTTGGAGGAAAAATGAAAATTCGAATTTGAGAATAAGATTTATAAAATAGCAGATCTGACTAACCTATAGGTTTTTTTTAGCATGGATAGTCAGCCACATCTGTAAAGGGTTTTATCATTGTAAATGTCGAAATGTTGATCATTGTTTGGTTGAGTGACTATGACCATTTTCCCTCTCTTTCAGAACCAAGTGTTAGAGTTCCCAACAGGAAAACTGGCCCCGACAGCGGCAAGGATCCCTCCGACTATGACGAGGAGACCGAGGAGTCGACCGTGCCCATAATTCTTGACACTAACGACAACATCATCAACATACCTAACCTGATCGGAGACGGCATCAACATCAAGAACCCCATGTCCAAAGACCGCAATGACATGGAAGAGTCGGGCTCGTTGGCTCATCGCGAGATCATAATATTCATCATAACGATGACCGTGAGTCTGGTAGTTCTCGGGTCGAGCGCGCTGGCGGTCATCGTGCTTTATCGCAGGCGGACGAGAGCCAAGAAATATCTTTACACCACAGGAAGAAGTGTTTTAACTTTCTCCAATCCGAACTATAATGCCTCAAACTCGGATGTAGGCCCCGGAGGGGCACAGCCCGACAAAAAACCGTTTTTATGGAAGAGGCTCAAATATGATAAATCACAGGTAAGAGGACATTCTTTACAATAATCTATTATTATTATTATTATCACTGCGTCTTACTACCCATTCGTGTTATACGCACTTACGCTAATGTGTAATGGTAGAGTGATTGTTAGATGAAATGGAGGACCTACAGTTTAACGTGGGATCCGAACCACGGTGGAGGCCTGGCGTTACACACATTCACAAGTTGTGATTAATACACGTCTTGTCAGAGGTGAAGGAAGGGTTTGGCAATCAGATAAATCTGTGCCGTGACCGAGGATTGAACCCCGGACCCCGCAGCACAGAAGTCCAACACCTTACCCCTAGACCACCAGGTCACCTTTTACAATAATGTTGTCTTGATTTAACTAAAATATTAAATGCACACCACAACTTCCTAAAAAGAAGAAACCAAAATACATAAAAGTGAGAAAAAGGAAAATAGTAAAGAATGATAGGACATGTAAAAGGAATTAATAAAATGAAGGACAAACAGAGGAAATAGACATTGGATTCGAATATGTTGGTGGATTGGGCTGTAACGATCTTTAAGTAGCAGCCATTACCTCTATATCACATTGCAACAATGTAAAGTGTGAAATGTGTTCTTCTTTTCATTGTAAAAGCCATATTGTGTTCGTTGGAACATAACAAGAGCATGTGGGTGAGCAACGATCTTGTAAAAGATCCGCTTAGGGGTGGAGGTACCAACAAAGAGGATCAGATCTACTATTCTTTGAAATTAAAAAAAATTCCCTAATTAAATAAATGGACTAGATCAGTGGTATTCAACTTTTTTGTTCGTGTACCGCTAGATATAATTTCTTCTCATTTCTGTACCCTCAAAATTGTTGGTGCATAATGCAAACTATACAATATATTCTATAATCTACATATAAAATTAGTAAATGGCTCCTCCAGATCATATATTTTTCCGTACGGCTCTCTTGAGGATAGCCCTAAATATGGCACTGACTATTAATTGTATATCATTAAATATTATATATAATTTTTTTAAGTTTTATGCATCCCCTAAGATACCTTCATGTACCCCAGGGGGCACTCGTATCCGATGTTGAATACCATTGAATTAAACCAAATTATTTAGTAATCATTTATTTATTTATTTGGGGTATTCAACATGCATTTTCTGAACCGAATGATTATATACCAGCACACGAGAATTTCTATGAGTGAGAACAAAAGGGCCTACCAATTTTTTGGGAAAGGTTTTTTTCATATGCCACAATAAACCAGGGACCAACGGCTTTACTATTCCTCCAAACGAAGTTGTGTTAAAGATTTTTATCGCTTAAGAAAAAATATGTCAACCTTAGCTGGATTCGAACCCACAAACATCGGGTCCTGAGGTGAGCACTTTAGCTCAAGACCACCTGGGGTCAACTTAGTGATTTAAATAAGATATGAGAAAAGCTTATCTGGGTACATAAAAAAAATTATAAATATTTTTAAGATTTCTAAGTTATATATCATTATGTTCAAAAAACATCAAGATATAAGCTATGTCAATAAATAAATAAATCATAAATGATAGAAAATGAATTTCAAATAAAAGTAAAAAAAGAACCCCACACATTTACAAACAATTCACTACATATCTCAATGCCGCAAGGAATCTTCCTCATGAAGTAGTAGAAAGAATATGTCATATGTGCTCGTGTTTTTTGGTTTTATTTGTGCTTCATTTTTTACAATTCTATCATATTTAACTCATATTTATCTAATGACATATTTTAACATTAATTTAATTTAAGTTAGTTGAAAAATGACAACTGGACACGGGTATCGAACCCAGGACCTCTTTTTGGCTTAGCGTGCCAATACTCCAACCACTGAGCTATCCAGGATGTGTCTCGTGCTCAGGGTCATTCTTCACTTATTGCTTAGGGCAGAATCCTTGATGGATGCTTTAATTAATAATAATAATATTTAGCACCGCGTCTTACTACCCGTTCGGGTTATACGCTTTAAGTACTAACTAAGCTAATAGATTAGGAATTGGGAAGGTTGAATTAGAGGAAGTGACCCCGCATTTGTGTGGAGAGAGAAAGAGAGAGAGTTGAAAGCCATTTAGGTAAAACCACCCCCAGTTCACCCGACCGAGATTCGAACCTCGATCTCCCCGTCCTCAACAGTCGAGCTCAACACGACAAGTGCGTTAGCCAACTACGCCACCGAGGCGGGTGATGCTTTAATTCCAATCTCATATTGTACACTTGGCATCTTAACAGCCCTACCGAGTTGAAGGGGGCTGTGGAATCAACGGTAGTCATTTATCCATCACACACTTTGTCTTCACCTCTCTAGCATGTACAACATCTTTAGTCATCCACTTGTGAAGTGTGCTGCAGAGTGTGTGACATCATCCGTCATCAATAATTTGTGGCGCATTTACAGAATTGAGCTATCGCCACAGAAATAAAGACGATTTCAGTAACTGATAATGCCACGCTTGAGAGTAGACATTCCCGTAACTACGATGACCTAAACCTTGTCATTGATGTACATATTATAACATACTTAGTTAATATTATTTCATAAATATTAAGATGAAATAAAAGAGGATAGAAAGGTAGCGCCTACACACATATCAGAAAACTCTACGCCTCAAAGTTTACAGTTAAAAACACAACTAAACACATAATTATGAAATTTTCGAGGTAGATCAGTCCACTTCTTCACCAAAAGAAAGTAAAACACACAAAAATTTCATAATTATGTGTTTAATTGTATTTTTAATTGTGAGCTTTGAGGCCTACATTTTTCTGGTAAGTGTGTAGGCCTTGCCTTTCTTTCCTCCTTTCAATGTTTTTTTTTTATATAGCTGTTTGGTGCCATTTTTCCATTGAATATATAAAAATGTCAATTTTAAAGAACAAATGGCACTTAGATCTCTTAACGTAAAAACACTTAGAATTTTTGAGACAAAACTGTTTTTTTTAATAATACAACAATAACGTTATACATGCTTGATTCCACACAATATTTTATTAAGCCTTATAATACCACACCTATAATGGATTCATACTTGAAGATTTCTGCGGATATTTTTTCATTTTTTAGGGTAGTACAAGAAAAATTGCCATACTGTTATTTATGAAGCGATTTCTTAGACTGTTTTATCATTTTTATCTGTGTATAGTATTCTATAACAGAGATGGAATGTTCTCGTTAAATAATACACTCTTATCTTCTCTGTCGAGTTAACATCAGAACTAGCGCAAATCTGTAAGGATGATCATATTGGCTCGTGGAACTTTTAACAGTAGAAAACGGAGGCAATCAGATCGGCTCATGGAATTTTTAACGTTGGAAAGTGGATGCAATCAGATTGGCTCGTGGAATTTTTAACGTTGGAAGATGGATGCAATCAGATTGGCTCGTGGAATTTTTAACGTTGGAAGGTGGATGCAATCAGATTGGCTCGTGGAATTTTTAACGTTGGAAGGTGGAGTCAATCAGATTGGTTCGTGACACTTTTAACGGTAGAAGGTGGACACAATCAGATTGGATCGTGGAACTTTTAACAGTAGAAGGTGGACACAATCAGATTGGCTCGTGACACTTTTAACGGTAGAAGGTGGACACAATCAGATTGGCTCGTGGAACTTTTAACAGTAGAAGGTGGACACGATCAGATTGGCTCATGGAACTTTTAACAGTAGAAAACGGAGGCAATCAGATCGGCTCATGGAATTTTTAACGTTGGAAGGTGGATGCAATCAGATTGGCTCATGGAATTTTTAACGTTGGAAGGTGGATGCAATCAGATTGGCTCGTGGAATTTTTAACGTTGGAAGGTGGAGTCAATCAGATTGGTTACGTGGAATTTTTAACAGTGGAAGGTGGAGGCGATCAGATTGGCTCGTGGCACTTTTAACGGTAGAAGGTGGAGATGAACAAATTGGTTCATGGCACAAAAAGGGTTAACAATGCCTGATCCCCACTGTTTCAGGAACGTGTCTACAATGTACATGAAGACAAACAAGCCAACAGTCCTGAGGTAATGTCGTTGATTCCTGTAGCGACGACACCCAGCACGATAGACGGCCCGACGCCCGAGCGCGTAGCTACTCCCCCTCCCACCCCACCTCAGAGGTTAGACAGCATCAGCCTCAAAGCTGGGTGAAACGTTTATAAGAAGCCCATCGATTCGGTAACATTTACAACAAGCATAATGAGCCATCCATAACAAAAACAAAACAATTTTTATTAGGTAGGCCATGAATTAATGTTTGTAACATTGTCAGAAAAAAAAAAATGTAACTAAATATAAAACACAAAATAATTTAACAAAAATACATTCCCTTTTATAAGTACGTTCAAATATTATGTATAAATGGTTGTTAAACTGTTGGGAGGTATATAACAACAACCTAATTACCAGAATTAAAGAGATAAATCTTTTCGATTGGTATGACAAATGTCGCAAAAGAAATAGCAGATAGAAAGAGTCATCCATACTTAATGAAGCAGAAATAAGTATTTAACCTATCACATTGGCTGTAGAAGGTTTGTCAGAATCAAATTGCGCTGATTATAACAATTGCGAAGACAAGAGATACACCTGGATTTATTTCCTTGAAATAGTTTGTGGCATACACATAACTGTATATTTATTTATTTTATTTATATATTTATTTATTCTTTACATAGTCAAAATGATTGTTTCTAGATGTTTCCTAACATAATTGCTAACATCATTATTTTAAATAATTTTATTGATGTTTTAATCAAATGAACTCATTAGCAATTTTGGATTTGGAGCAGTCAAAAGTCAGCGAATATTGCCACATACGTCAATTTGATTTTGTAGCCATAGTTTGTATTTATGAATAATAATTACACAAGTATAATTTAAAGTTACCCTAGTTTAATATTTAATTTTTCATAATGTATATTGATAAGTTATATCGATCAAAATTTGCACCTATAAATTGGATATATCTAATAATTGATTATATCTTAAAACTTTCGATTTAGTTGACTATAACACCTTTTGTTGAAGAAAATGTTAAGTATAACAACAATGAGGGCACACAAATTAAAATGTTAGGCACTTCTAAAAATTTGGTTTTATGATGTGACATTTCACAGCTTCACGAATTATCAGTTTTAGGAAAACTTACCATTTTATGATTAATCTCTATACATTAGAGTTTAACTAAAAATTGATCTGATTGTTAATACGATTAATATTCCATTATAACTTTTTTTAATAATATATAGTCAATATTTGACTACAATATTAAATTGTATGTATACTAATTATGGTTTGATTCATTGTAAAATATAATGATATACGAGTGTTGACATTTGAATAGAAAAAAACAAGTTTTGAATAAAACAAGATAAAAAATTTGACGATAACATGAGTTACTAAATAACAACAATTTACATTTGACCACTCACAAATAATTTTATTGTAATTATTGTTTCTACACATTAGGCCCTACAAATAATATCTATTTTTTTCTATCAAAATTAGAAGAGTTACTAATCCATAAATATATTCATGTGGTATTTTTGTCTATGCTTTGGGCACATGTAAGGTTGATTTGACGGATATTTGGCGGTTTGACAACTGGGGAGAAGTGTTGTGTAGTAACAAACAAATCACATGTTGCAGCCATGAATAATGAAGAGAAGTCGTTTGGAATCCAATTTAAAAGCAACACGATCTTTATAGGTTATAGATTTGAAGAAAATATAAAGACCAATACTTATTTTGATTTGTCAAACAAAAAATGCACATTCAAGTATATACATATATATGATATTAATTTCATTTCATAACATTTTCAAGATACCCATTTAATTTCTTAAATTGACTTATGTTTTAAGATTTTTACTCCTATTATATTTATCAATCAACAGTTAACTAAATAATAAAATTTATCTTTCATAAAATGATTTATTGACTTTTAGACACAGCTTACTAAATAAAAACTTACTTTTGTTATATTGTTTTTATTTTAAAAACATTTATCAATGGAGTGGTTTGTTAAGACCTCGAGAAGGGCTCCAACGTTCTAATTTGAATATAATCATATTTTAGGTTAGGCATTTTACCCACCGTGAACTATGAATGACTGCACCACCGACTGAATTGAATTTAAACTATTGGCAGTTTGGTATCATTTATTTTTAGATACATATCATATCATGTCTTTAAGTTGGCAATAAATACTTTTTTTTTTCTTCCAATTTGTTCCTACATCAACTAAGGGTCCTGGACACCCCCATCTCTGCTAGCCCCTGTCCTCTCCCAGGAGCCCATCCCCATAACCCTTTTATATTCATTCCTCTTTTTTCTTAAAACACTCCAACCCCTGAAGTCCCTTTCTTTATCCCTCTAACCTCTTTCTTCCCTTTCATTTTTTTTACCAAACTCTTATCCACCCTTCTCTTATTTTAATTCCCCCCATGACCCGCCCCGACCCTTCCAAACTATCAGGTTGCTATTGAACAATTTTTTTTAATGACCGTGGATCTTTTTTTTTCTTTTTTCAAATTTTCTTCAGCAAATTCACTACAAATCTTGTTTAAGTCTGTTTAAGCGAGTTTTGAATTATTTATGTCAATTTTTTCTTTGGAAACCCTTTGTACTATTTTTATTAACAAACTTTTGTTTTATACTGTACCTTATTGGGGACATTCTATAATATTTTCATTGTTTTATACAATTAACTATCATATTTATTGAAGTTTTGGTAATCATCAACATCATCATCATAATAATCCATGATTTCCAGACCCACTCCAGTGGTCGAATGGTCTAAGGCATCACTCTCCTGTTAGACTGGGCTGCTGATGATCAGGAGATCAAGGATCGAATCCCGGTCGGGTGTGCTGAGAGTGGTTTTTCTTGAATGCAAACACAAATGCAGGTAGATTCCCTCTAAAATGCTTCCTTCCTCATCCCTACCTCATTATAGTAATTATCATATATGTACTTAAACTGAACAGGTAGTAAGACGCGGTAATTAGAAAAAAACAACCGTTTCCAGCCTGTTGTGGGTCACGTTGGTAAAATGCCTCCATCTTACTCTTTCCTTCCACCACTCTTCCTCATTTAATCGCTTCCATTCTTATTCTCTAACACAATTGCATCTCCCATCTCTTTCTTGGCCTCTCTTATGGTATGTTTCTCACTTACTTCATCTTCATCATTCTCTTTGGTATTCTTTCCTTTTCCATTCTCTTTACATGGCCATACCATCTCGGCCTCGCCCCCATTCTTTCCCGGATGAATTCATTCCTAATCCTATTTATCCTCGCGGCAGCTAAAATATTCCTCATAAACTCCATTATCGTGACATTCACTTTCCTTGTCTCTCTTACATTCAATGTCTATGTCGAAGTTTTAATGATTAACTAAAAAATACCAATTAACATTAATAAATACATAAACACATTAAATTTGTTTGTATCATAATGAAAATGAATGTTAATCAAGATCCCAAACAATCTCGATAGTTTACCAAAAAAAAAAGAACAGTTGCTTCCGAACAAAAACAACAACATGAAGGATTATTAAAAACGATTAAAAACTCACTTGATCATCCTAAAAGTATTTTTAAAGCAACAATATGTTGCAATGTATCTTCGCGCTCTATGTTGTATTATGGAAGAAGAAGGTACCGTTAGATGGTAATAAATGATCAGCAAATTTAGACACATATATATCGTATTGGTGAGAGTGTGTTTCAGAAGTCGCACTATTCAAAATAAGAGGTTGAAGAAACAAAAATAAGATTATATACACGTTAACACAACCGGGTCACATTTTAAAATGCCATTCAATATCCATTATAGTTTGTAGATATGGGCAGCACTGACATTTATAACGATTCTAAACGAAACAAAAATTTGGTAACACTAGAGTTGGTTCAACTCCACTATTTTACGAATCCAAGTTTAATTTTACCTAACTATCCTAAATTCGAATTTGACTCTTTGGAAAAATGATTAACATAGGAGATAATATAAATAATAACATTTTTGGTTATAATGCATTAATTATAACATTCATACAGTCAGTTAAATAATTAATGGTCTTGGGGTTGGTTGTTAAGTTTTTACTATAATTATGTTGTGGCTGAACCACCAATTAACAGTATTATGTCTCTCAAAAAAATTCCATTTCAATTTTATTTTTTTCTGAATCACAAATCGTTATCCCTCGTATATCTTTACGAATTCGTGGGTTCAAGGTTCCCATCCCTCGATGAAACTAAATTATATAATTGTATATGTAATTGGAAGAGTTCTATAATTCTATTATTGAAAATCGAGCACGCAAACCTAAGGGAGATCACAAGCCTTGATAAAACATAACCAAACCGTTCAGATATGATGGGACTTGGCTGATTTTTGACTGCACTTTCCGATAAAACTGACAATTAATTTAGGTTGTTGGCAAATTAAAAAAAAAATAATAATTTGGTAGAGGAACCCATTCTATAGTGGATGTAAACATATTTTGTGCCTTAAGCTATGAGTGAAGAATGACCCTGAATACAGGACAGTTACTGTTGGTATTGCGTTGATGCACCAAGCCAAAGGTCCTGGGTTTTATTCTCGTTTCCAGGTGTCATTTTTCAATTAATTTAAATTAATTTCTCAGGTTACATAGTAAAATCAGACACTATCAACTCTGGTGTGTAGGCCTACTAATAAAAATAGTCAATTACACCTTAATTAGGCCTACTATTCTCAAGTTTATCTTGAATCTTTTCAAAAACAAATTTATCAAATCAACTAATAATTAAATAAAAATTTAATACTATTTATTCATATTTGATTGGAAACTAAATTATGTTGCTAAATTTTTGAAACATAACGTTCTTGCGAATATATTTAAAAAATTTAAATGAAGTCATTATTTATAAGACTATATTAATATTTTTACTTGTAATCAACTTGTTGTTCACATTATTTTTTCTAGAACTTAAACGGCTGTTTAATATCAATTTTTATAAATGTAATTAGTACTTACATTTGTAAACCCAACAAACTAAGTATATTGTCATTGCTTTGTGATTTCATTTAAAGCATCAATTTCCCCCTCCCCAAAATCACTAAAACTCATACTTTGCGCATGGTCAGTAATAAAATGTGTAGAAGTTCCGAGAACCCGGTTATATGAACGAACACTTTATAGGCCCCATGTGACGAAAATAAAGGAGCAGTTTTCGACATGAATACTCGTTCAAAATACAAATCAAATATACAATTATTTTTAGAAGAATTGTACATATATTTTTAAAAAAAGTACATAATATTAACTTGTAGTTAAACATTTAAGGAAATAGATTATCATCTTTGGAATTTTAAATAAAAAAACACTATTAATCATTAAATGTACTAATTGCACTGCACTATTATCAAGTAATATTTCTAAATAAAGCTATAATGTTACTATTCATTTTTAAAGTGGTAATATTTACAAGCACAAAGTTGTTATAAAAATACAGTGCACTCCTGATTATGCATCACACAGTATCCATTTCGTGTCTTGTTCTTACGAATATTATTTTCTTTTTCCGGCTAACTGTAAACTATATTTGTGGACAAATTTCGAAGTTCCAAAAGTTTGGTGTTGACCTTTTAGTTTGGTAAACATAATGAACTGTTTTTTCTAAATAATCTTGTTTGTTAGGAAAATGTTAGTTTTGGATGTGATGAGGAATTAGATTTTATTATTATTTTGGTTCATCCATGTTTTAAGAATAATTTGGATAGTCTAGAGTATGCTGTATGGTTAAAATACAACTTCTTTTTAAGTGCATACACAAATTTTTTATCTTAATATTATAGAAGTCTCACAATTGAAATATTAAAAAAAACTATTGGTATCCAAAGATTTATTAGAGAAATATGTTCAAAATTTAATTCAGGATATTGTTAGCTTAATTCCAAAACCTCCTTATGTTGATATTTAAAAAAAATTAAGCATTAAAAGCATCAATAGGCAGCACCATCTATGAGAATAAAATCTAAACATTTTGCTATTGGTGCATTACACTTTCTAAAAAAAATAATTTATATGTGGGTAGATTTTTTATGTGTTTAATAGCTATTCTTCTATATAATACTATTATAAACATATAAGAGATCTAACCACACATAAAAAATTATTTAGACATTGGGTCACCTCATTGTTAAAAATTAAACTTTCAAAAAAAAAAATTGTTTTTTTTCACCTCCTGAAAAATTTACTTGTTTGTTTGTGTTTTGGAACTAAGCTAAACTCATTTAAAATTTGCTTGGTGTGGCAATATATGTATATACATATTATGTATTTTGACAATTGTATAGTATTCAGCCTAATAAGTGTAGTCTATCATGCTATGAAATGCATTTTTTTCAACTTAAAAAGTAATTTGGATTTTTAAAATGTTATTTTCTAAAAAAAAAAATTTTAGGTAGGCCTTTGTCATGTTTCAAGTTTAGACAACGATCAATAAATAAAAAGTGAATATGATATACTTATTCCAAAATATTATGCTAACTTACCAGCTCTAAACAAAATGTTCAGTGGTTTTTTGGATTCCAGAAATTTAAATATAACCTACAGTGAACATTTAATTTGAATTATGCATGGATTTTATCTACACACAACGAACAATGGTATATATCATTTGAATGGATTAGGTCGTTAAGTAATATATATTTAAAAAGATACACTTGAAATTTCTTTTTGTGCATTTTCTGATGAGATAGTAATAAAACAAAAGATTCAAATTTAGAATAAGTGTAGCCACATTTGAGTGAAGGTTAAGTGGGATACCCTTTAGGAAAAAAAACCCTAATCACATCAGCGGTGGGTTTTAATCTTGACCGGCCTGTTGACAGTAAATCAAACAAGACCATGCTGATTGATGCCTTTGTTTGCATGAACACCAGAGCGGCCAACTCTTGAAAATGCTTGGTATAAAAATAACTTCTTAAAAATTATTTTCTATGACAAATCGATATTAAAATTCCAATCAATTTAACTATAATTTTAGTTTATCAAAAATATTTTGTAATATAGCTATTGATGATTGTTGCAAATACTTCTTTTAATATCAGTGTTTTTTTTACATTTCTGAAATTCTCATCACAACCTGTACATTTTACAACATATATATGTCTAAAAAAGAAAGTATAACCTCTAAATTAATATTAAAGTTTCAATATATTATATTTCAATTACAATCTATATATATTAGCATGATTTTCTCATTAAAATCCAATGGAAAGTTACACTTGTCGTTTTAATATCTGTAATCAATATTTTCTGGCTGTAATAGTAAAAACAAATAAATTTAAAAAATACACCTATACCAAATTAACTATCATAAACAAATATTTTGGGCATTTATTTTTGAAATGTTAATGAAAGAGAATTTTGGCTAGTAGTAATAATTCTTTCTACCGTGTAAAATATCCTTACCATAAAGTTATGCGAATTATGATACGTTCCTAGTGTAGCGAATATATTAGTGGTTAAGGAAATACTTTCTATGTCATGGTATAATGTGAATATTGATTATTTATGATAATAAACTTTCCGCACATTTTAATAAATGTATACACTTTATTTTAAAATACACAACCATGCTTTATTAATTTATTTGTACAGTTTTAGCTTTATTTTTGTATTTCATTTATTTATTTATAGTAATCAAAATACTTTATAAAAGTTATATTCCTCTCACAAAACAATCAATTCAATTTACAATAAAAATTCAAAAGCAAGTAATGTAAATAATACATTAGTCAAAAACATATCTCTAAACCTTAATGTACTGTAAAAAGTGACATAAAGAATATAACTTTTTTTAAATGTTTATCTTAAACAATATTTTAGTTGGTACAAAATAAACAAAACATCAGATTCTTAAAATATTATTTAATGTATTGATATATTGATATATTTAAAAAAGTATATAATAATGTATTTTAAAACAATTTTTCTCCTCAATTAATACTTATAATTTAAAATAGCTTATATTCTCAATAAACCTGAACTTTATACAATACAACAAAAATAATGAGGTTCACACTTAATGTGTAGAGTTAAATTACTCAAAAAGGTGTAAGATCCAGAAAATTTGACAGATTCTAAAGGTGAAATAGCTAATACTTGTATCTTATGTTTTTGATTCATATTATAAAACATTAACAGGCTATTTATATTAAAAATTCTTTCAAAAAATAACTAGTTGTTTGTATGAAAAAAGGTATATAACATTTTCACACACCTTCTTTCATAATTCATAATTACACTTCAAAAGTAAAAATATGTTTTTCTTAAAACATATTTTAAAACTCTTCTAAATGCTCTTTTATCAAAATAAAATTATAATGTTTATTTCAATCAAAAAATTGATGTACTTAATTCATAGCATTTAATATTAACAAATTATTAGAAAGAAAGAAAAAAAACTGCTTTATGAATTAATAAAATAAATTAGAACATTTTCTGCGATGTTATTCAAAGTATGGATTTTTCTTGAATAAAGTTAAATAATGATATGAATAATTGATTGAGACTGAATATATATTATACTCAAAACTAAGTTTAAAAAAAATTACAGCTTCGAATAACAGTGAAGGTATTTTGATAGTGTTTTTTAATTAAAATATAAGAACTAAAAAATAACTCCACGCACCATAACAATATGATGAAATCCTCCGATCGTTCACTTACACCATATTTACCGCTTACTATTAGGAAAGTGTATGAGGTGACCTTAGCTATAAGGTTTTAAAAAAAACCATGTGGAGAATACTAGTTTTAACTCTTTGTTAACATAATAGGCCTATAAACTAATATATCATATTATTTTTCCATATAAATCCATGCGCGTTACAGTTTTGGGTAAAGCTCAACTGATGACAACATGATTCTGCCTATAGGTAAACAATTTTGACAGCAACCATAAATTGATAGATGTTGCAAATGACATGACCATTATTTTATTGAGATATTCTAAAATGCAATTTTTTTTTATATTACCTGATAATCTTTTGAGTGCAAGAGCGTAGTAGAAGAAGGGAGGGGGGTATTTCCAAACCCCTCCTAAAATTTAATGGAGGCCCCCTTAAGGGGACATCCATTAGAACCGTGTAAAATCTTTCATTGACTCCCTAAACGCATATTACAATTTTCTGATCGAAAAAAAATAGCTTTCTACATCCTTGCTTGAGTGCAATGCGGACACTTTTGATTTAGATCCTCATTCAAAGGCAATGTTGGCTCGTTATCGATTATTCTAATCACAAGTTATAGTCCTATTAGATAGAGTTATTGATAATACTATTATTAAAGAAATCATATCATCATCATCACCACATTTAAGTGGTGAATTAATGGTCTAAGGCAGGGCTATTCAATTAGCGGCCCGCGGGACACATCCGGCCCGCAAAGTCCCGTAGATTGGCCTGCGGATTTGAAGTCCGGCCATCAATGGAGAGGCGTCGTATATAATTTTTTTGTGTTTGGTCTTGAATAATGCAGGTGGCCGAGGGGGAGGGGGGATGATTTGCACAGAGGTGTACACAGCAGCGGACGTCTCGTCAGTTGATATATTACTGTCAGATTGTTTGTGTGTTCTTTATGGTAATAGTGGAGTGCTTTGCTTGTACAGTAGCCCCGTTGCTTCTTTGGTGCTGACAGCTCACAACTGACATCTGACCGTCAACATTTAGGTATATACCTAAATTTTTACTGTCAGAAGTGACAGCTGCTAAACACATGTTTTTTGCAGATCATATGGTTCGGCGTAGGGATACATAATTTGGTCTGGTAACTTTTCAAAGCCGTCAGAAGTCAGTCAGCACCAAAGAAGCCATGGTGCTACTGTACATCTTATAACTTATATTGTAAGTTTTCTCTTCTCCTTCTAAAATGGTACTTTCTACTTTGAACAACAGTAATAAAAGGAAGCTCTATTAAGAAAATCAGCGGTTTAATGCTAAGCGGATTAATAAGTATATATTTATAATGCCAAACATTCCTAATACTAAATCAATGTGTCCTTTTCGATCAAGGAGTGCAAACTTGGAAAGACATTATGAAAGTAAGCCTAGATATTTTGAAAAAAATCATCCAAGCGATTCAGAATTGCTTATCTCAAAAGCTAAATCTTTGACTGCCTCTTACTGAATAGGAATCAGTATTCTCGTGCAGGCCTTGTCATGACAAGAGAAAGCTAGCATGGCCTCCTTGTGAGTGGCCTAACTAAACTTAAACATAACTAAATAGAAAAAAGTTATTCACCATTTCAAAGTATAGAAATATATATATGTATAGAAATTACGCTAATTAATTAAGGGTAATGAAAGTTGAATTTAGAGGAAGTTTTTTTTCTCATTTATGTGGAAGCAGATTGGAATATCACTTTGGGAAAAAAAACTCTCTAGTACACCAGTTTGGGATTCTAATATGGTCTAAGGCATAGAAGATTACATATATATGATAGCATTCTTAAGCTATGTAATTACTGAAGACAAAAACTAAATCGAGTGCAATTTCTTCCAGTGAACAAATCCTAATGTCGGACACAACTACATCTTGTAGAATCAAAATACTCGGATCAGGAACATACCACCCAATCCACAAAAACTTGGATCAGGCGGAAACAATACCAACGCTAGTTGACGAGTCGACAGAGATCATGGGTATCAATAATTGGTCGTGTTATTTTGACGACAGCCGTTTTTCGTGAAGAATTGTTCCACTCGAGGAAAATATTAATGCAGAAGCTATTTTCGAAAAAAAAAAAAAAAAA
>CABEEJ010002160.1:70368-81785 GCA_901482245.1 Timema douglasi
AAAAAAAAAAAAAAAAATTGCTGAAAACAAAATAGATCCACAGAGTATTTGTCTCCTTGTAAAGAATGATACTCCGTCCATGAATGGAAGAGGAAGTGGTTTCGTTGCGAGTCAGAGACCCTTGAGATGTAGATATTAAACTGCATTACTTACCAAAATGTCTGATGCGCCGGAGTTTCTGGTAACTTAAAGTCTGTGATGAAGACTCCTGTGAATTCCGCCTTCAGCACAGGCTCTGTCCTGTAAATTATTAGCACACATTTCTGCAAAACACAAAAAACCTTCAAATTCATAATTATATTCGTTGGTTGAGTAAGGGTTAAGCGCTGGAGATGTTCATTGAACTCAAAAATTAGATAATCGTGTTTCTTGAATTTTACAACTCTAAATGGAGGTAAATAATCTGAAAACTTGCTGCGGAATGAATATTTTATGTGTTTATCTGGGTTATTAATTATTATATGATTAATTTTGTTATACTAATATGTGGAATAACAAACTTCAAGGAAAAGACAAATGTATAATTTATCTGGTTGAAAAGCTAAATAAATTCCAATAAAAATTTGCAATATTTTCTTTGGACTTGACACGAGAGGATTTAATTCATTTTCCGAAATTGTGTGAAATTCTTGATGTTATTAAAAGGGTGTTAGCCCTGTTATGATGATTAATTTCTTGAGTAAGTCAAAGAAAAAATAAAACTTTGGACGACTGATTAAGAGACTTCATCATTTATAAAGAAATAAAGCAAATTGTTAAAAATCCATTCAAGTCCGAGTCTCAAAACTTTCAGCGACAATTTAACTGATACGAGATCATCATCGGCATTGATTATCACATTCTAAGATTAGTGATGGTACAGCTTTGGATTGACATTGATTCAAACATGTTTCCATGTATAAAAAAGTATGCTCTATTCTGATTAACATTGTTCGGGTCTACGTATGCTTGTGAATCATCATTTTCAAATATGAACGCTATCATGTGCAACACTTGGACCTCCCTGGGAAATAAGTGGCTAGAAGACTAGTAGTATCATAATCACTCTGACAGCGCGTGAGCCAAACTTTTCCGAGTTACTAAGGGACCAGCGGTGTCACTTTTTCCCATAATGATTTATATTTGAATTATTACATTTAAACGATTTTAACACAATTTACTTTTTCGTATTTGCTAATATTATTATAACTTTTATATTGAATTTAACTGAAATAGATCAATGGAATATTATAACCAAATGTACGTTTCATNATTTTAAACTGCCAAAATATACTCTAACAACATTCAAAACTACGGCCAGACTGAATTAAATGTATGGCCCGCCAAATATTATAATTATTCTTTTGGAGTGTTCCACTTGGACAACTAATTGAATAGCCCTAGTCTAGGGTCTTGATGCCAAATTTGTGCTATAATAATTATTTTGATTTAAACAACCAGTTAGTGACATAATAGGTCTAAAATAAAAATCCATACTAAAACTCTGATTTTTTTTAACATTTTGAATCAAAATTTTTCTCAAATTATCAAATCTTGAAAATGTTTAAGGATTAAAATATTATAGGCTCATCCCTAATTGTTTTAAATCCCACAGCATGTTTAAATTTAATAGCATATATTTAAGATACATTTAATTTGTTGGCCTAGCTATGACTGTAACATTGAAGTTTTGATTTGTTTCTTAAAATTTAACGAATATAGGGTAATTAAAACTATAGTAATATATTAAAAATCATTTATGGGCTATGTTTCGCAATAATAACACTCAATATGTAATCATTTACTAATAACATTCTTGGCGTGTTTTTAGGCCATAACACAAACAAAAAGAAGCCTTAAAGGTGAAAAATAAAGTACAGTAACAAAAGTGGATGAAACAGGAAATAATGAAAAGTAAAATTATTCTGTGAATTTTAGTAACTTAAAGGCAAATCTATAACATTATTTAGTAAAGCATTGATACATTTATAGTTGAATTATTTTATCATGCAGCATCTATATAAATATGGTTGTACTTAAATATATTCCCATTTTTACTAGAGTAATTAGCATGACTATCAAATTGGACAGGTATAACAAATTTTGATTCATACATAAGGAAAAGAATACAACCAAAAAGTTGATCTTAAAACATATGTATCATTTAAAAAATTAACCCAATGATGTTCTAGATTTAGACAAAAAAAACTACATATATTTATATGAAACTATTTCTTGTTATAACAAACTCTCTATATTAATAATAATTAGCATGGACTGGTACAGTTATATTTTGAAATAAAAACATTTAAAAAAGATAGAAGGAAAAAGCCTACAAACTTACCAGAAAACTTCTTAAAGACAATCAGTAGCACTTCACGCCCAAACACATAATGCAGAGTAATATGAGTGGTCCTCAATAGTTGCAACGCTTCCCAGTTTCATAGGTGGGAGCTCGCTCACCAATATATAACCAAATCCAGGCACCTTCCTCGGACAATTTCTTCTGCTTTTCTTCCAGGCAAGCCCTCTCACACCAGTTGGTCATTTTCATATGAACAATAATAATAAATACAGTCGATTCTCGGAAACTCGACTTAATGTGGACTAATATGGTGTCGAGTTTAACGAATGAACTTGGATAAGATGCATGTTTACTATGTCATGTTTACTAAACAAGGATGAATCACAGTACAGTATCGAATATTATAGGTACAGTTGTACTTTACTGTAGTATTGTACGGTACAGTAACAGTCATATATGTACAGTACATTTTACATGGTAATATAATGATGTGATACATACATGTAATATACAGAAATGCAGTAGTACTGTACATATAATATTGTATTGATTCGATTAACACGTTACTGAATTGTAAAACTTAACAAACACAGCACTTGTAAAACCAGTACAGCACGACTGTTCCACTCGAGTTAAATAAACAAACTGAGAGGTTATACAGTTGAATGACCTTGAATTGTGATGACTGGCGTCAAAAACTGTGTGCACATGCTCGTCGAGTTACACGGAATGTCGAGTTATCGAGTGCCGAGTTTCCGAGACTCTACTGTAATAACTGATAATTTAATAAGTCAAATTAAATACAATATACATACAACATTCTATCCATCTACCAAGAGTCAAAATATGAGTTCGAATAGGCAACAACAGTATTTAAGTGTCCATGATCTACATCTAGCCATGCTGTCATAGTCCATTCTGTTTTTTACTTTCTTTTGCTGAAGAAGGGAACTGATTTACCTCGAAAATTTCATAATTATGTGTTTAATTGTGTTTTTAATTGTGATCTTTGAGGCGTAGAGTTTTCTGGTAAGTGTGTAGGCCTTGCCCTTCAATCCTCCTTTCAATGTTTATTTTAAAATAGCCTTTTGGCGTCGTTTTAACTATGTTGAAATATAAGTAGTGATTTTTATTAAATAATAAATTTATAAAATAAAAGACTTTACATTGTTCAATAGAATGTTATGCTATTTATCAAGACCTAATTTTAATTGTATTGTCACATGGTTATGAAGATATGTCCTAAATTCATTCTGAATAATATGTCAAGGCATTTTTTTTAAAGGCCTTAGTTTGGTATTGTCTTTAAAAACTTAGCTCAAGTTAATAGTGTAATAAAAAATGGGAGGTCATAATGTGACATATTTACAATATAGATCTCAAAATGTATATTTATAAAAAAACAACTGTGGATTCATGTCTTAGTATAATATGAAATTGAGTGTAATGTTCTAATTTTTAATTTTAACGTAAAATAAAAGTGTATATTCCAGTATTTATATAGTCGCAAATGAAAACTGTTTAAAACTTGATTCTCACTGTTTTTAACAACAAAATTATGATTACTTAAGATTTTGCTGTTAGCACTTTATTAGCACCTTGTGAATTTTCAAATTAATGAACAATTTTAAACTGATGAAACCCATATAAGTGGTTAGAATACTGGTTGGATTTAATTAGGGTATATTTCCTTTAAAATTATACCTTCCTCATCCCCGATTACATTAGAATAATTTATTTAAGCATATAACTCTAACGAATATTTCAAAAGGTGAAAAAAATCTTGATGAAACTCTATTAGAAAAATCTAGTGTCAGTTTAGCTTGGACTAACTATAATTTATCATTAGGTGTTCTGTCTTATGACAGGTCCATTCCTTTTGTCAGTTAACTTAAGACCGCCAATGCATCCTGTCTCCTCCTTCAGTGCCCAGAACTTTCTTAATTCCTTCAAGTCATCCAATATTTGAATCCTCTTGCTTTCTAAGCTGCTTTTCCACTCAACCTTTCCTCCTAGAGATGTGTCCGATCCAGTTTGCTTTGACCCGAAGAATCACATCCAAAATGGTTATTTTCTCACCCAATCTTCTTAGGACTTCATTTGATTGATACCCTGTCTGCTCCAAATAAAAAACTAAACTAATCAAGCTAAAACAGGGTAAGCACGAGTTTTGATGAAACACACTGACACTTACCTGTAGAGCACAGAGGAAACCATGCCGTAGAACATTCCTCCTAGTGCACCTCGACCTGGATTTGAAACCTGTCCTTTGGGTTCAAAGTCTAGTTCAATGGCGCTAACTAAACTCTACTGATTATTTTAATAAATGAGCTACTAATATATTTTACCAATACTGCCACAATTATTGTCCAACTGCTATAAAATTGAAAACTGTTTTTATTAATCACTCGTGAAATACTACATATAAAATGTTATTAAAAAAAAGCATCTAATGATAATAAAACTCTCAAGTAGTTGAATTTTGTTGTTAATACAGTGAACAATATCCTAAATTGTATATATTACTGTTAAGATGCACATACATACAACCCCCTATTATATATTTAGGTTAATTTATCAATAGCGAGTGACTACACCCTTCTTTACTCACCCCCTCACCCCCAAGTCTTTGTTTTCATAAGGAAATATAATTAATAAGACGTGTATTTTAAATGTTCATTAAAATTATCCTGTATGTTTGTTATTAACTTTGAATGCATTTCTTTTTTCATCCTATTTATACCTTCCTTTCCTATATCTACATTTACAAACATTAATAGAGGTTAGTTGATCTGTTTGTGTATGTTATTATTATTATTAGGAGTTCTGTCTTTCAACAGGGCTATTGCCTTGTCATAATTGTGTCCTCCAGTATGTCATCTCAGATGATTCAACTTGTAGATACAGTAGAGCCCCCGTATTCGCTGATTAACTATCCGCGGTTTACCACTGACCAATTTTATTTACTTTTAAATAAAGGTGACCTGGCGGTTTAGAGGCAAGGTATCAAGACTTCTGTGTTAGGGGTCCGGGGGTTCACTCCTCGGTCCCGTCACAGATATATCTGATTACCAAACCCTTCCTTCAATCTCTGACCAGACTATTAATCACGACTTGTGAATATGTGGAATGCCAGGCCTCCACCGTGGTTCGGATCCCACGTGAAACTGTAGGTCCTCCATTTCATCTCACAATCACCCTACCATTACACATTAACGTAAGTGGGTATAAGCCGAATGGGTAGCAAGACGCATTGCTGATAATGATTTTAATTAGAGAAAAAAAGGTTTATAAGTTTCAAACCATGCGCCAAGCAAGAACCGGCTGTACTATACGCAGCAAAAACGTGCCTACTATGTACATTACTTGACATCATCAGCAATGACTGTCACAACAAGAATACTGTAGAGTAGTAAGTACACTGTAGTGTACAATACACATTTAATTTAGTATTATATTTGAAAGAAGGCATAGGAAATTATTCTTAACAATTTTACATTTTCTCTTTTTTTTCTGTTTCTTCTTTTAGGAAATTGTTTTGCACCTTTAACTCCCCTTCCTGATGAGTTCAGATAGAATGAAACCTGGGTCGGGGAATTGGGCGGTGACAATCGATTTTCTTTAAGAGGCAACCATTAACTCTTTGTCCAATGGCAGCAATTTAAAGTGACCTATAGAGATTTATTTAATGTTGGTATTGTCTTACTGTGAATGACGTATCAATTAAACTTTACTGTATCTATTTAAGTTACATGAATATCATGGTATTATCCGCGGTTTCACGTAACAATGGTAGATGTAGGAATGTATTAGTCGTGGATGTGGGGGCCATAATGTACTAAAACTACATTATCTTTCCTTGTTTAAGGCCATCTTTCAGTTGTATTTGTGAACTTGATGGTCCCATTTACCGCCCCACCTTGTTTCATCTGACATCACTCAATAAGCTATTTCTTCTCATAATGTGTGACCCCATCTAGATGGCCTTTCTTCGTAGAATCACTTTCAGAATGGTTCTTTTTTTCATCAACTTTTCTTAGAAGTCTTTCATTAATCTCTCAATCTATCTAATTTTTCCTTTCTTAAAGGTGTGCAAAAATTAGAAAACTTGATTACACATTTTGCTAAATATTCACATTTATGATTTGTCTTGGAAAATAATTTAGAGATGTACCAATTCAGTAAAATTGATTACCGAGTGTTTAAAATAATTGTTCATGCTACGATTATGTACACCAATTACTCCTGATTATTGATTATTTATTAATAACTACTGGGAAATATGCTTAAGAGAATGATAACAGTTAATGTGAATAATACAAAAAGATTGTATTTAAAAATCAACAGTTAAAAGCTTTGATAATCTTAATTTTTTATTAATCTTTGCATAACCGGTGAAAACTGGAACTAGATTGTTAGTTTTATCAACTATATTAATTTATATTTCCTTATCTGGTTATGTAAGCTTTGCATGCATGGCCCACAACCTAGATGCTTTGTGCATATTTCGTTTTATTGCAATTTTGATCACTAAACTCCTAACTAGAAAATTTTACTTTAAACTTTAGGAACCACCGATGGATCGGTATAATAATCGCCTGATGACGATTCATCAGTATCTGCATCCATCGACACACCCCTGGAAAATATCTTGTATTAGTTGATGCGACTCAGATTTAAATTGAAAAAGTGGCCTTCGCACAACCCTATCTTTTATACGCTCCTCCAGCACTGCATTTCAGAGCTTTTTAAATAATCCTTTTTATGTTTTATTCACAATCCATGTTTCAGCTTCATGTGTAGCACTCCACCAGTTTCTTCATCTTCTCCAGGCTCAATTTTTTAGTAATTAGTATATTCTTGTTGTTGAAATCAGCCTTGCCCCCAGTGTACAATGCAAGACTCTCTCAATATACATATTTGAAATGTTCCCCAGTCTCCAGCGTTGGATTTCCCACCGTGATGGATGTTCAGTGATTCTTTTCCCCTGGGCATCCTCGACGTTAGTTTCCCATTTAACTCACTCTCCCGATCTCAACTAGTTTGTCCATAGTTTGAGTTGTTGTGCATGTACACTTTATTTATAGTGGAAATATTGTCTTACCTTGACAGACTCAGAAGATTGGAAGCAATCAAAGTAAGAAGAATGGTGGAAGGAAAGAGAAATACCCGCCTCGATGGCATAGTTGGCCAACGCGCTAGTTTTGTGTTTAGATAGACTGCTGAGGACAGGAAGATTGAGGTTCAAATCTCACTCTAGTATATTGGGGGTGGATTTTCCTAAATGGTTTTCCACCCACCTTCCACATAAATGCGGGTTCACTTCCCCTATAGTCAACCTTCCCAATTCCTATCACGTAAGGGTAATTAGTACTCGAGCGTATAACCCGAACAAGTAGTAAGAAACGGTGCTAAATAAATAAAAATATAGAGGAAGATGGAGGCCTTTTGTCAAAGAGAACCGGCGACAGGCTGGAAACAGTTGATGATAATCAGCACATTAATAAAAACAATACCATCTTCATTTGTCACAACACTTTTTATTATCTTTGGGAACAACTTGGCAACTAGAGACCTGTAGAAATATAGCATACCAAGCATGTTTTCAAATGTTTTTAAACATTACAAACACTTTTTATACATAAATGCACATTTTACATTCATACATTTTCAGAAAATAGATATATAATATTGATCTCAAGTATGTCTGCATCATTACTGAAAGCAGGAATGTTTACAATCAAAGTAGCACAAGGAAAGCTCAGAAGTAATGATGCGTTAAAATTTGTCATATAAGCTTAACAAAAATAAGTACAAAATAAAAGTGGCCTATATAACATGATTTTTATGTACAACATATTATCAACACTATAATATATTATCCATGTGGAGATTAAAAACAAACTAAGTCCTTTGCTTAACATTTTCCTTGTACATCTCTTACCATTATTATTTTGTATGATCATTTAATAAATATCACAACCATAAAATAATATATATCAAAACAATATCACAATAATAAAAAAAAAATTTGTTCAGTGCTAATAAATGTTTTAGTTCTTTGTAAAAGTCTTCGTACCCACTTTGATGGCCGCATGGTCTAAGGCGCTACTCTTGCAGTAGGCTGAACTGCCGATGATGGGGAGATAGTGGTTCAATCTCGGTCAGATGCACTAAGCTTTTTTTCCCCAAAATGGTGTCCCACTCTCTCCACATAAACGCGGGTACATTTACTCTAAATCCAGCCTTCCTCATTCCTAGCTCATTAGTGTAATTAGTACATAAGTAGTAAGTCACGGTGCTAATATATGTGTATATATATATTTTTTAATTCTTTATTTTAAAAAAAGTTAAAGAACCCATTAATTTTGGTCATAAAATTACTATAGCAATGAAATTCAAGCAATAAAAATTTAAAGAAACAATACAAAATAAATAATTTAGCAAGAGCTTTGATTTAAATTCTATCAAATAACATTAGTGATCCAAACAAATACGTTACGGTACTAGTGTTCTTGGGAATGGGGTTTTTGAGGACCATGTCGTCACAAGGAGAAACAGGATAAGGAATGAAATTATCTGTGAAAGGGTGGGAGTATGTGAGATAGTAGAGGAAGCAAGACTGAGATGGTATGGTCATGTAATGAGGATGGAAATAAAAGATAACAGCACGTGTGCAAGTGAAAATAGAAGAATGGTGGAAGGAAAAAGGAAGATGAAAGCATTTTACTATAAGACCCGACCACTAGCTGGTAGCACAAAGATGAAGAATTGAGCGCTCATCTAATCACAGGTACAATACAGATCTGACCACAATGTTTCCAAATATCGTCGAATAAAAACAATAAAACTGTCTAGCTATTTCCTGCCGGAGTGTGGGTCCCCCTCGGTAGTTCAACAGCACTTTCTTCCTTCACCGACGAAGATTTGAGCTCAGGACACACTTCATAAATAATAACTTCGAGAATTTCCTGCAAAAATACATCTTTAAAATTCCATATGCATCTAAGTATTGTAGGGTTCTAGCAAATCAGACACCTTAGCTCAGTCAGTAGCGTGTCTGCCCAGTGAGCTAAGGGTCCCAGGTTCGATTCCCGGCATGGGCGAAAATTTATAATTGAGGAAAATATGGATTTACCCTTTCACATTGATAAATTGATGGCCGGGGACTGGATGTTGTGCCTGTCCTAGAGTTAAGTTAGATTATAAGACATATGAAGCTACGACAGGCCTGGCAAGCCAGTAGTGAAAACATATGGTTTGAATAAAATACTGACCTAGGTGACAGGTTGGAAACAATAATGGGTGTAAAAGTCTTCTAGCAAACCCAAACAGTTCAATTTAATGAACTGATACTGAGGAAGTTGAAATAAAAGTATACCATGACAAAAACTATGACAATAATAATCAGAGCTGGGTCGAAGCTACTATTTTACAAATCCGAGTTCGGATCTTTATTTTACCTAGTGACTGTCCATAAGCTAGGTCACAATAATCTTGGGATTTTTTGAATATATAAAATATCTCTTTAAGGAAAACCTCTTGCGATCCAATTGTTATATTCTATATATAAATTAATCAATGGTCATTGTTTCAGAGAAATTTCAGCTACTGCAATCAAGCGATGAAATTAGGAAACTATTTTTCAAGTCAAAATGGATGCTTACATGTAGGAAATGGAATATTGCACATTAGACACATATTTCGTTAATAAATACGAGAATTCATTCGAAAACTTGGAATTTTGCAAGTAATTACCTCTTTTTGTGTGTGTGTGTGTGTGTGTGAACTTAAAATGTGTAAGAATGATTACTTTGAACATGAAACAAATGGTCACGCTATCAAATGGGATTTCTTACTTGTTTCGTGAAAAGAGGGTTTGCGAAAAATAGGTGTCCTTATTGATAAGTAAAGTGTACTGGCTAATGGCTATCCCACCTAATTTAAACCCATAAACAATCTAAAAGTAATCAAGATAGCATCACCAACTCACGTAGAAGAGTTGCCTGTTGAGGCGGGGGTCTTGTAACGTTTCAAACACCTTGACAGCACCTCTTCTCGAGTTTTGTTGTCCGACTAGGTTACTCAGCACCTCGGGAATGTTATTTAACACCAGATCTTTGGCTTCAATACTGCGGGAAAACGAGACACAAACTTAAATGTATAGCAATCAACAAGGAAGGAAATTGTCGAAAGTTTTGTACACCACAATTTTCTTACAAATGGACATATCTATATGTATGAAATAAAGTGCATAGAGCAAAAACAATTGGTAATAAATAAAATGATAGAGTATTAGGAAAATAGTAGAGCACAAAGAAAGTAAAAACACTCACACATATTTACACACACATCAATATTTCAATGCTAGTGTTTCTTTATAAAAGACACATGGGTTTCATGTACCATCTACTGTGGTGCCGAGATTTGGCAATTATTAAGTTTGTCGGAGTGTGCACGTGGGAGTAATATTGAGGCTCGCGTTTTCTTTAATTTGACGGCCGTTTGTATCTAGACCAATCAGAACTTGAATTCTTGAAGCAGTTAAATATATTTCAAACTTATCAGAATTAAGTTATTCACTGCCCTCAATCAACCTAAAGATCTAAGTTAGTTCAAGTGGAAGGTGTGATGAGCTCGGGGTTTAGGACCTTCGTTAAAAACTGGCACGGATGTCAAAGGGTGGGGTATGTGAGAGTGCAGAACATTTGAAACTCTTAAAAAACGGGCTAGAAAGAGAAATGTATCAATTTTCTACAAGAAGAAGAAAAAGTAAAAAAAGATGGGGGATGAGATAAGGCTAATTGGATCAGATAAAGGATAAGTTGATTTACCTTGTTTGTAGCTTCTGTTCTTCAGTCCTAAGAGGAGAATCTATCAACTTTCCGTTTGGCCAACAGGATTTGATAAACTTCTTAATGTAGAAGTATATCATCTGCTCCGAGAACAGCCACTCTATCGTCTCGTGCACTTCTCTGTGAATAAAAGCTCAACACAATAAGAACCCACTTTGGTGGTCACATGGTCTGACGTGATATACTCTCGCGATAAACTAGACTTCTGGTGAGAAGGAGGATGAGGTTCAAATCTTGGTCCAGTGTAATGAAGTGTGTGTGTGTGGGGGGGGGGGGGG
>CABEEJ010002160.1:81792-114721 GCA_901482245.1 Timema douglasi
GGGGGGGGGGGGGTCCCCCATTATGGTTTTCCACTCTCCCTCCACACAAATGCGGGTACACTTTCTATAGATATTACCTTCCTAATCCCTAAAAAAATTAACATAATTAGTACAGTCATTCCATGCATTCAGTTAAATATGGAAGAAAGCAACGATATACAATTAAGTATACATTAAAGGCGAAGCTTGGGGGGGATGAAGGATTATAGTTATGGACATGAGCCTTATCTCGATTATGATCAAATAAATTGAAAAAATGACACATAGACTCAGGAATCAAACCCAGGACCTTCGGTTTTGTGCGACAATACTCTAACAATGAGCTAGCTAACGAAAGTAACATGTTAGGGGTGTAATTTTTCAATTTATTTGATTCAGTTAAATGTTAAATTGACAGTTTTGTCGTTAAGTTTTTCCTATAATTATGCTGCGTATGAACCATCAATAGGCAGTATTAGACCTCTAAAAAAATTCCAATTAGAAAAAAAATTGAATCTTTAATTCTCAAGTCTCGAATATTCTTAAATAATTCGAGGATTCCATCCCCATTCAGAACATCGACTGTGGAGCGAGGAAACGTTGGCTTACCTGTGACGTTCTAAGGGCCTCACGCCGACACAAAGCTCGGTGAAGACATTATGCTCCAAGCGTCGCTACCGTTCGGGTTGTACACATATTAACTAACAACGCAAATGTGGTAGAGATGAGAAAGTCATCGGCAGTCTAGTTATTGTGGAAGAGAAACCTTAGACCATTCAAACATTGAAGCAGACTGAACAAGTTTTTAAATCCTCTGGTTTTTAATTATTATTATCATCTGTGGTATTAAACATAGACTTTCTGATTCAACTGATTATACCAGGACACGACTTATAAACTAACTTAAACCTAGAACATACACAACATTCAGCCCACAAGTGTTAATTCATCACTCTAAAAGGAGAGATGCTCACTTCACCAATCATAAATATTTACGTCATGCCGAGAAGTGAACTCGCGACCCTAAGCTTAGAGGGCAGACAGGCTACTGACTGAGATAAGGTGTCTGTTATTTATAATTAGGTGTGGGAAAAGTTCGTTTTTTCAAAATGAAGTCAAAATGAATATTATGAAATATTCCCAAAATAAACGTTTGACTAAAATGACAAATAAAATTATTATTATTATTAGAGCCGCGCCTAACTACCCGCTCGGGTTTTATGCAGATAAATTAAATTACCATCATAAAAGATACTTAAATTACTTTAGATTTTTCATTAATTTGCTATGTATATAATAGCACAAAATGACAACAAAATTGAACATTAATGTTTATTTTAACTTTTAAATATTCTTACTGATGAAGCTTCAGGATCATCAAATTTGGAATTTCACTTACGAATTGAAGTCAAAGCTTATAATTATTCAAAGTCAAGTCAAAGTTTCACACACCCCTTTTTATAATTATAGCTAACCTGCTTCAGCGGCCAAATGGTCTAAAACGTCACTCTCGTGTTTAAGACTGGCCTGCTAAGGACAGTAAGATCGGGGTTAGAATCCCGGTTGGGTTTACTGAGAATGGGTGTTTCGAAATGGTTTCCCACCCTCCTTCCATGCAAAAGAGCAAATATTACATCTAAAATGCTTCCTTCCTCATCCCAACCTCATTAGAATAATTATCATATATGCCTTTTACTACCTGTTCAGGTACTTAATACATATATTTAAATTCCCTGACTTTTTCCGTCTGTAGCCGCCACAGAATGTAAATATCACACCTCACCTATTGATCGTCCTTCCGTACGTGATCTGCACAAAGGTGATGAGTGTCTTCCTGAACCATTTGAACACGCCCTTCATGTCAAAGATCTCTCCCAACAGCCTGTAGAGAGGCTCGGCTATACCATCCTTCCCGTCTCCGAGCATGGCCGCACCTCCCCGACCGTCTCCTTCATCCAAGAGGAGAGTCACGTCCTCCTCGTCGCTATCTTTGCTGCCGGGCGTGGGCCCACCTGGCTCGCGCATCTGCTCTGAGCTACCAGAGGCACTGACGCGAGGGGCACGCACACACAGTTACAAAGAGACAATGTTTCACAAATCATTTATTGGAACAGTATGGTATTAAGATAAACAAACATTTGCAAAGCAGGTTTTTTTGAGGTTGGGTTGAATCTTGAATCAAAGCAAATATTATTCGCGAATTTCAAATAATTATCTAATCGAACCATATTCTTATCAAATACATTAAAATTATGAGGTTAAATAAAAAGAGTTTGCATCATAAAAAAAATATTAGACTATTATTTGGACTCTAGATGCTTTAGGTTAACATTTTTAAATTTAAGTTCTTCAATATGTTCATGCAACAACAGTTCACAAACATAGAGGTTTTCCTTAGAGTTATATCTAAGTGTTTTATCATTCTTTACCATTTTCCTTTTTGCTCCATTTTGTGTATTTTTGCTTTCCTCTTTTAGGAAGTTGCGTTCCGCGTTTCACACTCCCCTCTGATGAGTTCCGATAGAATGAAACCTAGGTCGAGGGATTGGGTGCTAGTGATAGATTTTTTTCAAGAGGCAGCCATTACCTCTTTGTCCAGTGTCAGCAGTGTAAACTGTGAAAAACTGTTTTAACAAATAAAAAATCAGCAATAATTCATGTTAAGAAATAGTATGCATACCTTTTGAATAATGTTGTGAAAGAAAACATGGATTTCTTGGGTGACGGCAAAGAAATGTGCTTTAGGTGTTCCGAGCTAGGACTGAGGAATGTGTACAACGCTTCACTCTGATTCAAACGTTCGTCTTCTAAAACAAACTAGACACAAACAAAAATTTCCAGGTATACCAAACATTTAAGTAAATTTATTATTATTATTTATTACTAATAATTGGAGGGAGTAGGTACTCAGAAAATTTGAATAGCTAGTGTTCGAATCCTGGTCGGATCTATTGAAGGTGGGTTTTCCTAAATGGTTTCCCACTCTCCTTTCATGCAAATGGTGGTAAATTTTCTCTAAAAAGTTTCTGTCCTCATACCTACCCCATTAGAATAATTATCATATATATATGTAACATAAACAGGTAGTAGATGCGGGGATAAAAAAATAAATAGAGTACAAGGAATTTTTGGATTTATCTGAAGGAAAATCTGAATTTAATTGGTTTTAATATATTATTCAATAATCAACAAAGATCATCACTATATTATTTTGTGTGCTTGGAAAAAAAATTCTACAACAATATTAAATTTAGTTGAATCAGAATTGTGTATGATCATAACTTACAGGTTTGTCGGGAGAAACACAAGAGCAAGGTGAAGGTGGTTGTAATGAGATATCTAAGAAATGTGTGTGGTAAAACTATTATGGGCAGAGTCGGTAATGGATGGATGCTGAAGGAGTGTGGTTTGAAAGGGAATCCAACAGGTAAATGTGAACAAATCGTCTTACGTTGGTTTGGGTATGTTGAAATGATGCGTGTGGATCGAGTGACGAAGTAAATATATGAAGGTAGAGTGTGTGGAGCATAAGGAAGGAGTAGACCATGTAAGACGTGGCTAGATGTTTTAGACGAATGTGTGAAAAAGAAAAACACTAAGAGTTTTAAGAATAAAATAAATCACATAACTCTGTGTAAGGATGTTGTTGAAGCAAAGAGAGTATGCGAGGATAGGGAAGTGTGGAGAAAGTTAGGTGAGATGGATTAAATACGGAGTGTCTTTTTTTTTTGAGACATGTATACGGTTCTTTGCCTACCTCGTAATGGAAAGGTGTGATTATGTATAAGGAAGAAGACCAACCTTTAAATAGTTTTGTATTTGCTGCTTTGCTTTTTCGAGTGACGATTTGACAGCTTGCTTCCCGAAACGATATTTAATTGACTGCGAGGGAAGATCAAACTGCTTTAAGTTGGCACTTAACTGACTGGAACATTTCAACATAAAATCATGCAAGAACATACTTATTATTTAAATTTTAAGTACCAAAACAATGGAAAGTAAAAAAAAGGTTGTTTTTTCCATTTATTAAGTTCAGGTGTTATCTAAATAGAGGGTGTTTCTTTTGAGGAGCATTAAATGCTAAAAGATAGTAAAAAGAGGGTCGATCCAATCATTGGTCAGTTATTGCTTATGAGGGGGTGAAACCATATTAGGGGTGTGCAAAGTATATCTTTTCCAAATCAAGGTGAACTCAAAACAAATATATGAAATATTCTCAAACCAAATCCAATTGATTTAGACTTGATAAAATATATTTCTAATATTTCATTCAAATCTGATGAATCAAGTACGTAATTATCATAGCATGCAATACAATTACTTCAGATTTTTTTTATTTGAATATTAATTTATGATCTATATTATAGCTCGGAATGGAAATAATTGAATATAAATGAGAATTTTAGTTTCCAATATTTTTGTTGACGAAGCTTTGTAACTGTCAAAGCCAGATATTTTTTTTTCCAGGAGCCAAATTAATATCTCAAAGTTTTGCACTCTCTTAAAAGGTAATCATGGTCACCACATCATATATTATTCTATCCAGTTTGAGGTGGTTTGAATTCATGATTTTCAATCTTGAATTGAATCCAAATCTTGGTTAATTGATCCGAATTGAATACAAATTGAATCCCTTCTCTATGAAATTTTTTTTGAGTCGAATCCTAATAGAATACCATGCTAGATTTATTTAAAAAAAATTAATTAGAGTCAAAGCCCATGCTTGAAAAAATTGGATCGTGTAGAATATATTTCTATGTTAAGTTTTTAAATCCAATCCAATAATAAAATATTACAAAAAATCTTGATAAACATTTTAGACAAATTTAAGGTTCATTAAAAAATTGCAATCAATAGCAGTAATCTCCAAAGGAGAAAAATCAAATAACGATCACACCACTTTTTTAACCTAAGTGCAAAGGTTAGTTAAATTAATATTTACAAAAAGATGGAGCTAGCTACTGTTTAAAAATTTAAGATATTCACTGTCACAAACCACCGTAACTGGAATTTCTCTTTTCACTCTACCATAAAACTGGTTTCAAGTCTGATTAAACTAATTTGTTAAGCAGCTATGTATTATAGATTCAAATTTTGAATTACACCCATTGAATTCCAATCTATGATTTATTTAGATTCTTAAATTTAGAGTCAAAATCTCCCAATGTTAAGATTCAAAGAGGTCTGCACAGGCTTTACCCAGTTTTAATTACCAAAGTTTCCTGTGAAGCTCTTGGAAATCCGAGAGTTTCCGAAGGACTACCCAGCCGGTAGACACAGATTCTGAATCGGTCTCGTCTTCTAAAATATGCACCACCAGTACAAACTGAGGGCACTCCTTGTCTTCAGAAATCTAGAGATTAAATGTTATATGACAATTTTATTTAAATAGTTTTGAGTATGTTTAAATTAACATTATCATGTCATTAAATAAGAATGGTAGAGTTGTAGAAAAATGAAACACAAATAAAGATTTTTAAAAAAAACTACTACATAATTTACAAGCACATCAATATTTTCTCAGGATCAAGTAGAATGAAAAGGAAGTTGTTTTCAGTGATGCCAACTTGGTTGTTGAAGGATTACAAATTCTCTGGTGAACTAAAATTTCTTTATTGTTGTATGTGGTTGGTGGTGAAATTGTTGCAACGGGGTTAAAATATAGGCTCGTTAGCGAAAAGATCATCCAGTTAGTTGGCATCACTGCAAAAACTTCCTGTTCGGTCTACTACCTCCTGAAGGGAAATGGCATAAGGCATCGAAATATTGAAGTGTTTGTATGTATAAGTTAGTGGTTTTTATTTTAATTTGTGCTTTGTTTTAAAAATATATATATATTTATTTAATGATATAATAGTTAACTATAGAAATATACTATTAATACTTTACTTTAGTGAAATCTCCCTTAATGAACACCTGTGAATAGCAGATTCTTCTTTTAAACAAACAGTTAAAATTTCCTCAGCAAAATAACATGGGATTTTATGGTGATATGACTTTCCAAAACCGGTTTTCTCAATAACATACACTGACACTTCTAGAGATGCACATTTATGCAAAACAATCTCTAAATACTAAACAAAAATTGAAAACATTAGTCCATAAATCGAGGATGGTTGGTCTATGTGAAACAGTGAAAACAAAAAAAAATATTTAAAAAATTAAATATTGGTAATAATTATAGAAAAAAAAAGATACCCAATTCTAAATGTTGCCATTTTATTTGGATGCCAACTTTCATTTAGTGAGATTTGAGTTTTAATAATCGAGGTATCAACAATCGTGATATCAAGATTGATTTCAGATACATTCAATCCCAGTAAGATTCAAGGTTATAAAAGTATTTGTTTGACATACTTTCCCCCTCCCCCTTATCATCAAAATGATCACATTTTTGGCCAAAGCCTTTATTCAAAGTAAAAAATATCCTCCCATTAATTTTTAATCATCAGTGTGCTATAGCGCTTACCTCGGCAGACTGGACAGATGCACGCCACTGTCCCAGGTGCTCACCCCAAACTTCGGTGCGAGTCAGGTGAGCCTCCAACTGTCTTTTCTCGCCTTCGAGTCTCTCCACTTCCTTCTCCAGGACTACCAAAACTCGACTCTCTGGTTTCAGCGACATGCGTAGGGCCTGCAACGCCTGGGTGTACCAACACGACACTATATGTATAGCGGTGGTTGAAGGCTTACAGCGGAAAATACACTACTTGATACTCGTCATCATTATCAACTATTCTACCCACTTAAGTGGTCAAATGGTCTAAGGCATCACTCTTTCAAGAAACTAGATTGGTTATGAACTGTAGATCGAGGTTCTAATTCTTGTTGAGGTGTACTGAGAGTGGCTTTTCATGAATGTTTTTCCATTTTTGCTTCCTTGCAAAGCACGTACAATATCTTTAAATCTATCACATTCCTAGCACATTAGCATAAGTAGTATATGCGCGTGGACCATGAACCGTAAGATGCTGTACAAAAAAATAATCCAATGTGGTATAATTTGCCTTCTATGCTTTTTTATGTTTTTTGAGGATCAGGCTTTGATATTTATGATAAGAAATCAAGATTTGGATACAACCTATATTTTTATTATTATTATTTAGCGTGTCTTACCACCTGTTCGGATTATACGCCTATGTACTACTTACACTAATTGTATAGGAATTAGGAAGGTGTAATTGAGCGGGTGTGCCCCCGCATTTGCGTGGAAGGAGAGTGGAAAACCAGTGCACCCGAACAGAATCTAACCCTGATCACCCCTTCTTTGGCAGTATAGTCTAACATGAGAGAGTAACGCATTGGACAAGGCGGCCACCCAAGTGGGGGGACCTATATTTACTCTTGCATTTATAAAACTGGAGATTAGATCTATTTTCAAATGGGATCAGATTAAAATTGATTAGCTTGCCTGCATTTTATTGTTCAACCTCTCTTGCAGCCTGTCTAACTTCATCCCTGCATAGTTGGAGTGATCAATGGCACTTAATTTCGAGCAAATATCAGTTGGTTCTGAATCGTAAATTATTGGATCATCTTCACCTGAAATGATAAGACCAAATCTATTTCAGTAACAGTAAAATGAAAAAAGACAAAAAACAAACAGAATATGGCTTTTGAAATGAAAATATGAACACACTTCTTTTTTTTTTTAGCACCGCGTCTTGCTATCTATTCGGGCTTTACGGTTATGTACTAATTACGCTAAGGAAGGTTTATTTAAAGGAGTTGTACCCACATTTGCATGAATAGAGAGAGTGGGAAACCATTTGGGGATAAGCACACACAGGACACCCAACAAGGATCAAACCATAATCTCCCCATTATCAACAGTCTAGTCAATTTTTATGCCAAGCCTTCATAAAAGACTAATGTATATTAATTAGCAATTACAAATTCACCGCAGAAAAATGATCTAATACAGACTACTTAAAGGCAATTACAAATATTGGTCTTAAAAATAAAAGTATAAAATTAAAATGATATATTAACCATATATTGTTACAATACTATAAGTTTTAATTTTGAAGCCAGAGTCGTTAATTTTTACCGACCCTTGACTCAGGCAAAAACGCCTTTCAACTTCGATTCAAAATCACCAAAAACTCCTTTCAGCTTCGATTCAGACTCCACCCAAAACTGCTTTCAGCTTTGATTCAGACTCCACCCAAAACTGCTTTCAACCTCGATTCAGACTCCACCGAAAACTGCTTTCAGCTTTGATTCAGACTCCACCGAAAACTGCTTTCAACTTGAATTCAGACTCCACTGTAAACTGCTTTCAGCTTTGATTCAGACTCCACCGAAAACTGCTTTCAACTTGAATTCAGACTCCAATGAAAACTGCTTTCAGCTTCGATTAAGACTTCACCAAAAACTGCTTTCAGCTTCGATTAAGACTCCATCAAAAACTCCTTTCAGCTTCGATTCAGACTCTACCCAAAATTGTTTTCAGCTCTGGCTCCACAGCCCTGCTTATATCAGACAAACAAAGGAATGTCTCAATTACCCGAGCTCAGCGCATTGTTCTCGCTGGTCTCATCCAGCGCAGATTTCATTTTCTGATAAAGCTCATGGGTGAGAAAATTGGGGTAGAACTTCTCCTCAAGAGTCTTGACAACATCCTCCTGTACCTCGTAGAACACTTCCGGGCCATTGTCACCCAGGAGGAAGCCTTCCATTCTCTTGAGGACAGGCTGCGCAAACAAGATAAATAAATTCATTGCGATACTCAAGATTATTAAAAACCCTGGAACCAGGGATACTGTATAGTATTAGAAGTCATTAGATGAGTTATTGTGGATTGTTAGTTTGTAAGTTGTGTGTCAACATCAGAATATACTAGGGACGGAGCTCTCAAATCCTTGAGGATATTCAGGATTTAAATATAAAATTAAACATTCAATATTGTTTTTCTTTTGTATTTGAAATTATTTTAGAACTCTAATACTGCCTATTTGTTTCCACCCTAACAAACTTAACAACAAGAACACAAGACCATCAATTTAACTCCTAACTGAACGTATAAATGCTATAATAAATACATTATTTCCACTAAAAGTTTATATATATATATTTTCTTTCAAGAATCGAATTCCAACTCCCAAGTTTAGATTCTTAGGAAAAATTAAGATTGGAGACTGATATATGTAAACTTGGATTCGAGCGAACATTAGAAAGAAAAGAAACTTGTATTTATTATTTTATTTTAAAGCCAATGTGTACACAGTCTGATTTTAATAGAAAACCTGTTAATTGAAAACCAGAAACTCAAGTTGCCACAATGGGGGGGAGGGAGGGGGGGGAAATATTACAGTAATTGTATATAAATTTTTAGTCAGTTTAATCTACTTTGTAGCACAGCGTCTTACTACCTGTTCAGGCTATATGTATTTATTCTTTTTATATACATTACTGTTTCCAGCTTGTGGTCACTTCATATGCCTTATATTCTAACTTAAGATATGTCAGGCACAACCTCCAGTCCCCAGGCTGTTAGTTCATTGACCATGCCAAGAACCACACCCGGGACCCTTAGCTCAGTAGACAGACAAGTTACCGACCGGGCTAATGTGTCGGATATGTATATATTATAATTATGCTAACGAGTGAGGAATGAGTAAGAGTGAATTTAAAAGAAGTGTTCCCAAGTTTGAATAGAGGGAGAGTGGAAAACAATTTTGTAAAAATCACCCTCAGCACACCCGAATGGGAATCAAACCCTGATATCCCTATCATAAGCGGCAGTCCAGTCTATTAAAATGACACTTTATACCATGCAGCGATCGAAGCGGGTGTCAGTTTAATTGTTTGTATAAAGAGAAATTATACAGTATCAAAAATTTTCGATAATCTTTTAGATGAACTTAATAATAAATAAACCGAATCAGACATATTTATCGAATGGTAAATTTTAGTGATTTTCAAACAAAGATGGCGGTTGAAAATGAGGTTACTATAAATATCAGGGTTTATAAATACACACATAACATGAACATACCTACACGTGTCCAGTTAAAATAAAAACACTTCAACACACACACACACACACACACACACCTTGTCGACCTTTATTTCCGGCGAGGGGGTGTTGATGTATGTGTAGAATATCTCCGCCCCCAGCTGGTGCCAGTTGCTCTTATCCGAGACGCGCAGCTCCTCCACGGCCCCCCAGTAGCCAATCAGGGGCTGGCTCCCGACTTGCTCCAAGTACTGGGTGAAATATCTGCGGCTCATCAGGTTCTCTAGTATACTCGTCAGCAGGATGGTCTGAGAATATCACATAAAGTTCTCGCAAACTCAATAGAATAAAAATATTTAAAGCTTCTAAGTAAAAAGAATCAAGAATTGATCTTAACTATCAATATTCGATAACTCAAAATTCAGTAGATAAAAGTTATGATAGTAAAAACGAGAAAGGAAAAAAAAAAGGAAAATTGAGTAATTTTACCAATATTAGTCTAAAAATGTTAAAGTTGGAACTAAATGTAGCTAGGAAAGAAATGATTTATTTATTTTGGACAAAAAAAAAAATCCTTCTATCCCACCTTCAGGTGTAAGACTTGCCGTTCTATCTTTATTTCATTCCCTGAAGCAAGCTGTTTTAATATTTGAAAACTAGGAAAGCAAGTAAAGCTAAGACAAGGGAAAAGGGATAGTTAAATGAAAGTTGGGAAGAAAACTGATATTCAGACAAGAGTTGGGCTACAAATACAAATCTTCCAGTTAAATGTTCTAAATTCCCAGATATTCCAGCATTTATTTTTTAATGTTATGAAATTCTCAGTTTTTTTCCCAGACACACAAAATTCCACGAGTTTTCCTCCAGATTTTCAGGTGCTAACTTGTTGTAGTATTCAGCAGCGATTCTAACCTTTTTTTCAATCGGTGAGGTTTATAAAAATGTCAACACAAGAGTCTGACGAGGTTTAAGTGGAAACCTACTTCTGTGTCGATCATGGTGCTAGCTTCCACAGCCTCCTCTACGGGGTATCCGGACCCCCTGAGCACTTTCAGCCGCTTCTCAGTCGCTCCTTTAGCTTGGCTAAGTTGATTGATATACCTCTTCAATTGGCGACCCTGACCGAAATAGATAGCATATAAGAATACAATCAAAATAAAGTGGACAAATGTCATTCATCAAGAAAAAGACGAGTTGTTTGATTTGGTAAGGCTAAGGTCATTATTAGTGATGGGGACTACCTAAGGATATTCGAGATGAGGATTTGAGAAAATATTGAGTTCGAGAATCAAAACAAATAAAAATTTTGAAGCAATTTTAGAACTCTAAAACAAATTTAAATTCAAAATTTGGATAATGTCTTCATTATTTTCTTGAATCCTCAAACCCTCTAAGAAATTCTAAGATTCAGATTTCCTATCCCTGATTTCTACCCCCGCCCTCTCCCCTTGAGACACTCCCATCACTGCTTTTTACCCCACCTCACCCTCAAAGATATTATTGGGGCGGAGTGTTTGAGAATGTAAAATATTCTATATCTCAATTTTTACATATTATCCACAGCGTCTACATTTACCTGCATGATATCCTTCTTCCCTGTAACGGGAGATAAAATATCCAGATCCAACCCTTTTGACCTCTTCATGTTGTGGATGGTGGTGGCCTGCATGATTTCAGTCACAATGTTATACCTGTGAGCGAAACTGAATTGTATACTACTGGGGGGGCCGAAACTTCTGCAATTTGAAAAGAAATTTACATACCGTACGAAATGGAGGTACTTCGAACAAGTTATAAACACTCTTACTTTAGTTAACTTTGAAAAACCTATGAAACCATGGACTGGAAACTTTTGTCACAAATATGTCGATGTCCTAGCTAGTAGAACTACTTCAAGACACACTTTAGTGGCCAAATAGTCTAAAGGTGTCACTCTCGTGTTATACTGGACCGCTAATCATTGGGAGATCGGGGTTCGAATCCCGGCCGGTCTGAGGGTGATTTTTTTCTAAATTATTTCCCACTCTTCTTCCACTCAAAAGGGGGTAGATTACCTTTAAAATGCTTCCTTGTTCATCCCTACCTCCATTAGAGTAATTAGCATATATGCGTGTATAGCCTGAACAGGTAGTAAGATGGGGGTAAATGATGTTAATTTATTGATCCAATAATTATTTTACTAGACCACCAATAAGAAGTATTAAGAGCTGTAGACATTTACTTTTATTTATTTGAGGTATTTAACGTACACTTTCTGAAGGCTGAATATTCATCAGCACACGACTTATAAACTAACTTAAACATTACAAACACAACATTCAGCCCACAAGTGTTAATTCATCAATGTGAAACAGGTCACCCACATTTCCCCAATGATACATTTTTCGGCCATGCAGGTGATCGAACCTAGGACTTTTGGATAAGTAAACACACACATACGCCTGACCGAGCTAAAGTGTTGGGCCACAAGCTATAAAAAAAATTCCAATTCAAGGTTTGAAAAAACTAAAATCTTAAGAGGTTAATATTTTCTTAAATCCTCAAATCTCCCTACAGTTTTTAAGGATTCAAAAAAGGTTCCATCCCAAATATTATTTTAACTTAGGTTTACATACATTCCTAAAGTTTTAAATTGCTTGACAACTCTTGTTAAGAAATATTTGAATCTATGTTTAATGGTTTGTTTTAACAGTTGCATAAGCAAAGCCAGAGTTTAAAATATTATTTTATTTGTTTTTCACAATATAAAATACCATCAGTAATTAGGATTGCCAATTTTTTTAAATCTGAGTAAAGGCTATTTACCAAAGACAGAACATGTGATGTTTTCAGTTTGTTGAATATATTTTGTTCAGTCTTGGTTGTAAATGTATAACTATTTTGTTTTATTTGACTCCAAAGAAACTTGTTTGTTTTGTTTACTGTGTTGTCTTGAATTTTGAATTGCCACTCTTTTTTTACTACTTCCAATGAGAAGACTTCCTCTCTCCTGATTTGACAGGAGCTATTTTCCCTCTCTTTTTTATTTACCATATTTGGCAGTTGGCTTATGGTTATCTAAGAAGCTAAATGTTTGTGTGTTGAGTGTTCATTTTAGTTTGAATGTTGAGTTTGTTTGTAGTGTTGGTGTATTCTTTGTTCTAACTTTAATGGTTCATTGGTGTGGAAGATTGATATTAAGGTGGTAAATATTAATCAAGGAGAAAATAGAACCTCAAGAATACTGGTTTACAAGGATCTAACTTCTTAATTTAACAAAGCAATATTCTTCAGGTGAGTCTTTCATTGTTCTAAATTTTAATTTAGTTCAATTGTCAATTATGCTGGCTGGCTACCAGATTGTTCATATCTATGGTTGTAGAGTTTAGCTGTTGTTATTGAATTCTCATAATGTTACCCTAGTTTAATATTTTTTATGAGAGCTCCAGCATGTTTTTGTTGTGTGTTTTTTGTGCAAGGGTTCCTTCAGCTTAAATGTCATTTGACCATCACAATTTTATTACATAATTTTAACAAGTCAATAATATAAGCTATAAATAATAGTGATTCAATTATTGCAAATAATTAAAGTTCAAGAGTTTTAAGTGGTCAAATTCACTGTTTTATGCTTTTTGTGTACCTACTATTGTTCAGGTAAAGTATAGTAGCCCCATGGCTTCTTTGGTGCTGACTGACAGTCAACATTTAGGTATATACCTAAATTTTGACAATCAGAAGTGACAGCTGCTAAACACATGTTTTTGCACATCATATGGTTCGGTGTAGGGATACGTAATTTGGTCTGATAATATTTCAAAACTGTCAGCTGTCAGTCAGCACCAAAGAATCCACAGGGCTAATGTAATTAATGTATGGGGTTTAAATTTAGTATAACTAAACATTCATATGATGAGGTGTACAGAATAAAATATTTATAATATTGATTTTAATATTAATATAAATTATGAAAATTAATAAAGGCCTATGTATTTTTATTATTATTTATTATTAATATTATAAATATTTCATTGTTTACCTCATAAGTTGTATGAATGTCTAGCTATACTAAATGTCAGCCCCATAAATTAATTACTTTACCCTTAACAATGGTACAACCCACTTAGGTGGCTGCATGGTTTAATGCGCCACTCTTGTGTTGGACTAGAATGGGGAGCTTGGGGTTCGATCCTGGTCGGGTGCACTGAGGGTGGTTTTCCCTTAAATGGTTTCCCAATCTCCCTCCAAACAAATACGGGTGCATTTCCTCCATAGTAAGCCTTCCTAATCCCTAACCCATTAGTGTGATTAGTACATAGATGTATAAACCGAAAGGGTAGTAGGACGCCATAAAATATCAAGTGGACTACTTATATCTCATATACTGTAAAGATTTGAAATCATTGGATCACTACTTATAGCTTAGAACCTACTTGTTATAGTTACGCAATACAATATTGCTGGTCGAATGACCTTAAAAGTTTGGGAACCCTTCAGCGAAGTTGTAATTTCCTCCGATCTAAAACTATAATCATACCTGATCCGCTTCAGATCCTCGGCATCATTGGAATTCTTAATCATTTGCATAAAATCATCGAAAGTTGAAGCATAAGCGGAAGGCTTCTTGCGGGATACGTCAGTCTGAGACTGTTGTTGGATGTATACGATAACCTTTTGGTTGATAAAATCAGGATCTGTTATCAGCTCTATTGCTGGATAAAACACTGGAAAATTTAAACAAATTAAAACATTTGAATTAGAGACTACATTTTATCTAGACACACCATTAAAACAATCATTAAAAAAAGCAGTGACCAATATGCAAGGTTAACGTCAATATTTTTAAAGCACCGCGTCTTGCAGCCCAATTGGGTTTTAATCCTTCATCTTTATCCAGGAGGTTAAGATTTGGTTTTCATCCTGGCTGGGTGCTGTGAGGGTGATAACATACCAGTACAATTTTTTTTTAATTCATCTTCTTCATCCTGTATTTAAATAAGAGTAAACTGACAAAGAGTGTGAATGGGTAGCCAAAGTTTAAATCCATCCGCTAGAAAATGCTGGTGTAGTTCCATTTATTTACCTTCTTTATCGCTTGGCTAATGATTAGGCCTAAGTCTTTAATATATATTTGATTTTTTTTTTCCACATTGATTTTAGTACCTGTTTAGGTATATGCACGGAATACATTAATAACGGTTTAACCCACTTTAGCAGCCCCATGGTCTAAGGGCAATATAGTGAAACCATGTCTCCAACGGCCACAAGTGGCGAATTGGCCATAAAAGTGTGGTGAGTTAGCTAGCTTTCGGGTTAGGCCCAATATAAACTGTTCCCCGACGTGTGCAGGTTGTAACTTGATATTTTCTGCATATCATTGGAAGCATTCCACTTTCTGAAAGTCATTGACGCGACACCACCATCCAACACCATCCTCCATTTAACTTCCCAACACTTCGTTTCATCTCCGCCTTATGTTCGAGTCTAGATTAGGTATGTATGGTTCTCTAGGACGGGATTCATAAATTCAAAATATAAATCTCGAATTGTTTATGTCAATTTGAATGCAAGGCTATGAAATGCATTGAGTTCTGATAGTCAACTAATGTTTAGGCGACTTGTCAGACAAAATAATTTTAAAATTTCACATTAAATTGTCTCATTTCCAATTTGAACAGTTTTCATCAATCGCGTCTTAGGCAGTCGCAACTAAATAATCAAAGTGTACAGAGATCACATGTTTTGAATAAAGTCTTTCAAACAGTGTGTGTTGTTTTGAACAATCAATTGAGTAACCTAATTGATCAATTTTTACATGGTGTGGGGAAATTTCACTTCTCATTTGTTACACCCCCCAGGGGCTACATTAAAAAATATGTTATCAGTTACTAAGTTTTTTCATAAACAGGTTTACACTCTCTATCCATGCACATATGGGTAAGAGTCTTCTAAATTTAACCTTCCTATAACCAGAACACAGCATAATTAGTACAAATTGGTGTTACCCAAAACGGTAATGAGAAGCTATACAAAACTATATGTTTAAAAGAAAATACCACGAACGAAACTTGTCTATGAGAAAACAGTCAAGTAATATTCTTACCTTTACACACAAGAACTTCCCTAACCAACTGTCTGATGGGGCTAGCCTGGCTGTAGCACGGCGGGAACAAATAATGGATGACATGCTCTGACATCTTGCGGAGGTAGTCCCTCTCCCTTTCTGGCGACTCCAGATGCCGAGGCAAGTAGTAGGCCGTAGTACTGGCGTGGGCGGCCTGCGCAAACCTGACCCGCTCAAAGTGAAACGTCACTTTGTTTACCAAATCCACCGCTATGAGTTTGGGTTTGTCAACCTTTGACATTCGTTCCTGTATATTGTGTATGACACTCCAGATATCGACCCTGTGGGGAAACAGCAAGACCACAAATGATATCGCATATACAATTAATAAAACATAACCTGATCGAATGATAAAAAGAGATAAACCTTATTTTTTTTACCACCAAATCTTGAAATCCATTCGGGTTGTATGCTTATGTATACCCTGATTTTGATCGGAAGAACGGTAAAGAAAATTCAAACATATATCGTTGCGACCAACATTAATGATTTTATTTTATAATTTGTGTTATTTTATGGGTATTGATAATATCTATCAATAGTGACAGAGGTAGATAACATAACTTGATGTATGAATATACAAAAATTGTTTTAATAACTTTAGTAACCAACTTCTACTGTTCTTCCTATCAAAATCGTTCTAAGCTAATTACACTAATGTGTCAGGGATGAGGAAGGTTTAATTTAAAGGAAGTGTACCATATGTTCATGGAAAGTGGGAAACCGTTTAGGAGAAATTACCCTAAGTACACCCAACAAGGATTCCAGCCCCGATCTCTTTATCATTCGGCAGTCAATTTTGTTGTGAGTGACAACCTTGCTATCATCGAAAAAATCACATAAAATTATTAAATAATAAAAACATAAAACTTATGATATAGGGGACATATAGTAGCCCCATGGCTTCTTTGGTGCTGACTGACAGCTCACAGCTGACTTCTCACAGTCAACATATAGGTATATACCTAAATGTATGACTGTCAGAAGTGACAGCTGCTAAATACACGTTTTTACAGATCATATGGCTCGGCATAGAGATACATAATTTGGTCTGGCAACGTTTCAAAGCTGTCAGTCAGCACCAAAGAAGCCATGAGGCTACTGTAGCTTACTTCATATCTTGAATAAGTTCATACGATTCAAAACCCAAATCGTTGAACAATCTCCCAACGAAATCTCGAAGGGCCAAATCCATGAGTTGTTGGAGAATCCCATCTACCATTCGTCCAAATATAACCGGTAGACGGAGGGGTTTTTCAATTTTTGGCTCATGCCTCTGGATTAAAAAAAAAAAAAGCAATTAAAAGATATTACCTTAATAAAACAACAGTGTTAAGGTCATAAGCAATAGAATCTTGCTTTTCAATTCACTTACCAGGTTTGAATTATAACAGGACGCATTATTAATTTCCTTAATCAAAGCAGAGTTTAAGGTGACATACCTTGTTGAGAGACAGACAATAAAACTCAATATATTCTGTTTATTGCTTTAAATCATGTACGTATGTTACAGTATATAAGAATTAAATAATCACTAAAGTGCTGTCTAGATCAAAACTTTTACAAAGCCATAAACATATCTATATATAAAGATAATTTGATTAAAGTGAGCCGTGACCCACCCACAAAACTGTTTAATTAATCTAAACTTGATTCTCCTGATCAATATCATGATATAAACCTCTTAAAAGCCAGATACATGCCAGGGCAGCTCTTAAGGTGGGTGTGTAGGGGGTGTGAAAAGGTCAATGTTTATGTAGTTTTTATATAATTTTTTTATGGTCAAATTGCTTCGACAAAAATGTAGAGTTTAATTTCCTTCACCTGGTGATATCAACACTTGTTGATTATCTGTCAAGGGTATCCTGGAATTTAATGACAACTTTTTATCTTCCTTTAAAAAGTTTCTCATCTAATACCGATATACTCATGACATATTCAGGAACTGTTGTTATCATTGTGAGAAGAAACTTAAATTTTGTTTTTCTAAAAAAATAATAGTTTATTTATTTTAGTCAAAAAAAAAGTTTTGCTATAAAAAATTGCAAAAGCACTGCCCTTTTCTTACGTCCCCTAAACACCCACATTAAAATAATGTATTAGCTTACTAGGTCATTATAACGAGACCCAAAAACCTAAATTCTATTTATTTATCACCGCGTCTTACTACCGGTTCAGGTTATACCCTAAAATGTACTAATTACTCCAATGGATTAGGAATTGTGAAGGCTATAATTAGAGGAAGTGAACCCGCATTTTCGTGGAGGGAAAGAGGAAAACTATTTAAGGGGAAAACCACCCCCAGTTCACCCGACTGAGATTCGAACCTCGGTCTTTCCGTCCTCGGCAGTCTGGCTCAACACGAAACTAGTGCGTTAGCCAACTACACCATCGAGACGAGTGTAAAACCTATTAACAAGCTTATATGCTTAATTAGCCTGACTGGACTTACAGTAAGATAGTTCCTCCAAGCGTCCAACTCAGGTGTAGGTCTCTGTGTGGAATATGTCGATGGCACACATTTTGATGAGAAATTGACATAGATGAGGATTATAGCCGAGACCAATGCGAGTGCTACCAATACCATTCCGACCAATACAAGAGTCCATTCTGGTTGAAAAATTAAGGCCAATAAAAGGGTTCCCAAACTTGATAAGAGATAAAGTTGATTCATAATCTGTTCTAAAAAAACAATAATGACAAATACAAAATAATAAGAATATTAGAGAAATAGAAAATTGTCAGCAGAGAAAAAAATATGCAGTGCTGATTTAAATTTATAAATCATATCATTGGATATGAAACAATGCGATTTTATTTCTATATGTTGATTAAAACTTCATAAATCTAAAAACTAAAATTAGTCCCCTATGTAATTTTTTGTCTAGTACATACAGCTGAAAATTCACGGCTTATTTTTTAACAGTATAGCCGTACCAGTGGCCTACTAAGTGTTCACAAAAAATTATATCTTTGGCCTAATGTATAGAATTTTTTTTTATATACACAGAAATAATACTAGGTATTACATAATCAAATAATTTAACAACATTAGGATTGGGGATTTGTTAACTTAGTATTATAAAACTAAAAATAGGCTATAGGTCCATCTAGGTAACCTACTCAACTAAATCACAGTACAAAACTCAAAATAGGCTTTATCTAGGTAGCCCACTCACCTAAATCGCAGAAGAAAAGAAATATAGTTAGGTCCATAAAGGAATAAAAATGCCCCAACATGGCACCGAAAGTATCTAAGAACACAATTATTAATGTGGCTATTTTGCTAAACTAACCCAAAACCTAACCTTCCATGCAGAAACAAAATTTTATTCCTGAATTATCATAATATTTTCAAACACACCATGGATTCATAATCATTTAAACAATTTTATCATTTCATATGAAAAAGCTTGGTAGGTTAGGATGGTATATAGTCAATGTTAATAATCTGTTGATTAATGTGTGATAAAATATCAACATATAAGATGCTATTCCAATTTTCCAGTATTAATTTGTGGGGTTCTCAACTGTGATTGTAGTTAAATTTGTTCAATTTCATTTGAAAGGTTATTAAAGGTGATAGGACGATACAGTAATTATGGTCTAATATTAGGGTTCTTAGCCTTTTTAAGATTACAGACCCCTAATGGATTGCCCAATAAGAGACCATACCCACCAGACTGTCAAACTCATCATCACAATAAGTCCTATTAGGTATTATTATTAGCATTAGCACCGCATCTTAATACCCATTCGGATTATAAACTTACGCTAATGTGTAATGGTAGGGTGATTGTGAGATGAAATGAAGGACGTGGAATCCGAACCACGGTGGAGGCCCGGCATTCCACACATTCACAAGTTGTGATTAATACACATCTTGTCAGAGGTGAAGGAAGGGTTGGGCAATCAGATAACTCTGTGCCGGGACCGAGGATTGAACCCCGGACCCCCAGCACAGAGGTCTTGACACCTTATCCCTAGACCACCAGGTCACCTATTAGGTATTGATATTAGGTTTGGTTTCACTTGGCATATGGATTGATAAGAACAGCACGGTTTGAACGTATTTACTATGTCCAAAAAATATTTTTTTTTTGTAAAAAATGCAAAAATTCTGACCTTACCTTGAAATTCCTTCAACACCACATTAACCACTTAAATAAAAATCAAGAAAATAACCTCAAATTCTTACCTACGTATTGGTAATCCGGGATATCATAGTAAAAATACCATTACTAAAATAAACTTTACATCGTAGCTATAATAACTTTGAATAAATAACCATATTTGTTATTGTTATGTAAGGAAAAAGTTAGTGTCAGCGCCATAAGTTGATTTTCTATTCCTTCACATTTCATATTAGTCTGAATGTCATACTTTTGATTAAAATTCAAAATAGTTTGAGAAGTTAGAGACTATTTTAGGAATTTAGTTAATTTTTTAAATATCTAAAACATGATTATAATACAAAATTTAAATCGCATAGTTGTGACGGATGACACAAACAGTAGCGGACTGAGATTACGAATCACACTTTAAAGTTTGTACCCTTGTAATGTAGAAGTTTGACCAACATAATATGTAAAATATAAGCTCAGCATCAGTAAGCTTAAAAATAAAGTTGTAGATTAATACACATATACACAACAATATAGAAAGACACACTAACCAAAATGTTAATAATAATATTATTATTAGCACCGCGTCTTACTACCCGTTCGGGTTATACGCACTTACGCTAATGTGTAATGGTAGGGTGATTGTGAGATTAAATTGAGGACCTACAGCTTAACATGGAATCCGAACCACGGTGGAGGCCTGGCATTCCTCACATTCACAAGATGTCTTGTCAGAGGTGATCAGATAAATCTTTGCCGGGACCGAGGATTGAACCCCGGTCGCCAGGTTAATAATATTGTTAGTTGAATCAAACATTATTTTTGGATTAAAATAGTTAATACAAAGTTTTGAAATAAAATTAATAGCAATAAAATAACATTTGAAGATCGACGATATAACAAATTAGACTATCCCTGAATAAATAAAAATAAAATTCATCGGTACAAAGAGCTTTAATATTATTTTTAACTATGATTCTACCTTCCAGGGTTCAATCCCGGTTTTGATGCATTGTCCTCTCTCCAATTTCTTAATAGTAATGTCCCCAACACTTACAAATATGCATACACATAAAATGCACACAGCTCTTAATATCGTGAATGGGGTATAATAGAATATCTGCTTTTAACAGGTTAAATAATATTAATAATTGACCAATCAAGCCAGATTTAAATCCAATCTTTGTAATGGAACATAAATTAAAACCATTATTTTTATATTTTCTATGCTAAATAATTTTACAAATATATAACCTCTTCGTAAATGATAATATTCAACCCTCAAAAGATGTGTTTTTAATCAACTAAACAATCTAATTAGATTACCATATCTTAGGTTAATGATACAATTTATAATAGTCAGTGTTGGTTTTTGTTTTTAACCTAAAATTCTATGTTTATTAAAATTCTTTGGTAACATTAACGTAAGTACAAATTTGAGAGGGTTCCTAAATTGTGTGTGTGACTTAACTTCCATAATTATTATTAGGTTAATATTACTTATTGTTAAATTATATGAACAATATTTATAGTAAATAAGGCACACTTAAACTTGTTATTTAATATTCCTCAAAATGACATCAGAGAACATTATTGAATCAGATGTTTTGTCGTTAGAATTGTCACCTTCTTTTACTGATTCAGTTCAAAATTACACTCCTTCCAAGTCCGAAGTAAAGCAGATAAATTCGTCTGCATCCCCTGATTCAGAAAAGTATAAATATTCAGAAATTGATTGCTCACGTCAATTTGAATCCTTGACTGAAAATCAGAAACTTTATGCTCATTATTTGAGTGATGCCTGTTGGAATGGAAGCTTAATAGTTTTCTTCCAAACATCAGCAGAGTCACCACTAATCTTATTATTCTTCCTCAAACTTCTTTTGCCCCAAAGCCTTGAAGAACTCAAGAAAAACTCACTAAAAAATGGCGTAACAGAAGAAAATTACCAAGAGTTCCTTTTGTATGTCGCTCGATTTTTCAGTAACAGGGGTAACTATGACGGGAACTACAAATTTGTGCCAGAGCTGCACTCAGATAACATAAAGTTCATTCTCGAATCTAGCAGGTCTTGGGTAGAAGAAAGAACATTTATGCACGATCTACGTGAGAAAATACAGAATGTCATGTTTTCCCTAAAATCTTCTGATAAATGTATTTCTTTCCCTGGCACGGGCGTGACCACGTATTATTCAGAAGGGTGTGATAAAAGAGACGCACAGTATGTAAAAAGATATCTTTCGGCCAAGAACGTGGAAGGCTGGAACACGCGAGTCATTAAGATCTACACCCAATCTGGCATTAAGTATGATATTCGGCTAGCCTCGGTTAACATCGAAAACAGTCACGATTATGAAAAAGGACCCGATTCAAGAGAGTTCAGAATAACCAAAGGCGATTACTCTCCTATCCTGAGCAGGGTGGTAGAAGATTTGAATAAAGCGAGAGAATACGCAACGCTAGAATACGATTCGAAAATGCTAGACTGCTATATCAGTAGTTTTAAAACCGGTTTGACTTTTCACCACAAGGAAGGGTCGCGATTGTGGGTGGTAGGTGAAGACCCCGATATTGAGACCTACTTGGGATTCGTCGAGACGCGCCGGGATCCTGCTCACGCCAGCGCGGAATTCGAAGGTTTTGTTGGATTTACCAATAAGGAGCTGTGCTCGCAGTTCAACAGGCTTTTATCGAATACCGAGAGATTATCAGCATTGCTCCCCTGGCCGAAGGAATACGAGAATAACACGTTGATACAACCCCGATTTAAGATTGTCGACCTCTTCTTATTTGCCGGTAGCGGTGTTCGTAAGACGAAGAATATCCCCGCGTATGGGGATATTTGTGAGGCAGTCGGTTTCAAGTGTTTGATATTTTCTAATCTTACTTTCCCTATAAAAAAGGACTACAACGCTATTTTCTTGTTGGAGGATGATCTTAATATTCTTAAAAAGCACAACGAGACCGCGCAATTGATTCAACTCTGGTTACACAAAGTGATGGGTAATGGCAGTGGTAAGTTACTCCGTAAATTAGGAAAGAGGGATTTCAACTTCCCGGTGAGGAAGATGAGGAATCCAATAACGAAGGATAAAGTACGATCTTGGTACGAAATAAATGAGTCATTTTCTTCCAAATTCGGGGATTTAAGTTCGACTTACGAGGAATGTCGTGCGGCGTGTGTAGGACTATACTTGTGTTTAAATCGTGATGTTATCAATCTCTTTGAAGTCCCCGACGAAGACGTTGATGATGTTATATATGCAATCTGGCTAAATCTGGTATACACCGCCGCCATTGACTCATTATTGGGCTATGATTATGAAAATAATAGGTGGACAGACCCTTTTTATCAAGCCGTTTTTGTGATTTTGAGAGTGTTGCTTGATTCTGGAGATAGTTTAGTACGTATAGTTGAAACGGAACATGGTAAAAGTATCTCCATTAGGGTCAATAGAAGTAAGATTTTCACAGTGGGCAAAAAAGTGATAGGGGATCTCGCAACAAAGCTGCAGATATTTAAATCTACCACGGACGTTGAATCAGCTCAGTCGTTGTTTAGTAGCTACTCTACCATTCCTGAAGAAGGTAAAAATCCTCTTGGAAGATGGCGTCCATTGACGTTAGCAAACCGAAGATTACCAATAGAAATATATGTTCACTCGAATACTCTCCTCGTCAAACACGAGGAAGAAGATGATACTGATGATTCCGACAATGCTATCTATCTGCTCGACGATCTGCCTAGTAAGTCCAAGTTACAAGCGGTACAAATGATTAATCAAAGTTTCACTGGCATAAACTTGTCGCCTAAGACGGAACTACAAACTTTGGAAGTGGTGCGAGTCGTTGAAAAGGACACGCCAAACCAAGACACAAAGGTTTTGAATAAAAATACCAACACTCGGCAAACAAACCCTCCAAATTCTATGTGTTTACCGGAAGCAAAAACCCAGACTAAAACTGTAGAAGAACAGCCGACACTGATCCAGACACACCAAGATACTGAGCAGGAACACGTGGCACAAAGTGTTCCTCATGAAGAACCTACAGGCGCCCTAGCTTCTGATAATGCCCTTCCAGAGACTAGTAGGCCTGCGAAAACTGATGCTCAAGAGGAGAAGGAAAGAGAAGCTATAAAAGAAAATAGAGATGATGGAAAGTATGATTCTGCTGGTATTAAAGAAGATATCCAAGCCCCAATCGATACTAAAGATACGAGCGAATCAGAAAATAAAGATACAACGGACAAAGGGAACGCTAACAAACAAAGTCTCGAGAGTATCGTTTCAAAACGCTATAAGCGCAGGACCGAGTCATTATTACCAACAAAAGATGAAATCAAGATAAAGAATCTGACTAAGAAACAAAACAGGAGGAAGTCAAGGTATTTCCGTGATCGACCATTGAGTGTGGAAGACGTATCGGACGAACAAAGAGCCATAATACAAAGTCTTTATGAAGATAAATACATTCCTCTACTTCCTGAAGTGAGCGTTAGTGAGATCCACAGAGGAAGGGGCATCGCCTTGGAACTTATGGAAAAGATACTCAAATACGGCGAGGAAAATATTGGCAGCCATTTTGAGTTACTCATCAAGGAGGAAAGGAAGTCACCAAATGTGGAAATAACGGCGACAGAGGAAAGCGTCGACACACTCAGGGACGATTCCGATACTCCAACGCTGACGACGTTGATGAGACAAAAGAAGAAAGCTACAGTATATCCTATGGTCAATGGTTTGCCCGAAGGAATAAACTTGAAACGATATCCTTTGAATGCCAGTGGGGTGGTGTCATCTTTCCTCGACAAAGTCCCCAAAGATATGGTAGATGTTTTAACCGAACTCTTGTTTTGTGACCAAGGGTTCTTGGAACCAAAATCACCAGATGGTGTTCCCTTAGGAACTCTTCAATCCAACGCGGTCTCAGAATACGGTTCTGAAAAATATTTAAGATCACTGGAATATCAGAATAAATAAAGTAATTTATATATTAGTACTATCTGCGAGTTAAAATAATTTGAAAACACTCCGTTTAGCCAGAAAGGCAGGAGTCTTCACTCGACCGATTACAATATGGTGCATTCTATAAGATAGGGGCATAGTGTAATCAGTCAAGGTAAGACAGCTAACTCTCCGGGTAAAAGAAGTGTACACCTGGACGCAATTGAAATATTGTTGTCTTTCGATTATATTTTTATTCTGTGAACATATTATTGTTTAAAGTAATACTTGATTAGTTATCTTTAACATTAAAGTTAAATTACCTATTTTACAAATAATCTATTCACGAATTTAGTCTAAGCTAGTGTTTTAAACATTTGTATTCATTTATATTTACCATAATAAGAATTACATACATTCAACACCTCCTTTAAGGAGGATTGACGTAACATTTCTTGGAAATAGATGCTTACATTTATTAACTTTGAATACCTAATCAAATAATAATACATTTTTATTTTGACGATATCTGTAAAGTTATACAACAATGCTCCTGTAGAACATTATTTTATTTTCCACGTCAAGTGCTGCCGCCTCTGGGAATGCAGAGAACTTTGAGCTAGTCGATAAACCGAATTGAAGTCAAGCGATCTGTTAACACATTGGATTTACTACGCATTCCATCCTACCTGAACAATACTATTTTTTAAACAGGTATAGTGCTTGGTGCCAGATCTGTGTTGAACCTAAAATGATTACATAAAAGCAATATTTGAAGTAGCCTCTATACTATCAAATGCATTTAAATAAAACACACATTTATATACAAAACTATAAATGACGTGTGAGGGATAATTTATTTTTAGTGTGCTCGTGCTTTCTATAAATAGTTTTCTGATGTACGAAAAATAATATGTTCATCGACCCTATCTGTTATTATTCTATGATTGAGGGTATTTAATATAGATTTTAAATACACCAGTGTTGTATCAGTAAACTACTTACACGTTAACTTAACCTAGTACCGGTATAGTATACATAGTCCTAAACATTCAATATCAGCGATAACAATGTAAACTATCTACAGGCAAACAAATACACAAATAGATCTTACTAAATTATTTTTACCATCATTAGGTTAATAACTAGATTAGTTTATCCTGTTGTTACTATTTAAATATTTAATAGCCCTGGTAAATTTTTAACATTTAGCAAAATTGGTTTTTTTTGTTAGCATGTATGCTCTTGAACTATTTTGATTTAAATTTGAGATTTACTTTTGTTTATATTTGTATATTTTACGCTTAAATAACTAAATTGACTATGAATGATCTTTGTGTAAATACGTTTATCACAAAAAATAACTCGGTAACATAATGGTATGGATGAGAAGAGTGGTTAAGAGGAAATGCGTCAGCAGTCACCCATTGTGACAAACAGGGGTTGAAACCCATCTACCCTGGACATAGTTGGTCACACTATCCGCGCGACCATCACTGTCGATGAACCCTTAATAATGATTCTCTTATATTATGCATCGATAAATAAAGATGGATAAACGGTACGTAAATGTTGTAAAGTCATTATTATAATATTGTTGAACTATTTTTTTAAAATAGGTTGTATTAACTTTTTAATCAATAATTTCTCTCGAGCCAGTACTGGTTAGTTTTCATTTAATCAATCACCCGATCCGGTGGTCACGCAGTGTAAAGCGTCAAGCTCGCCATATACCCCTCTCCTCCTCACCCTCGACCGCCGATGAAAGGGGAGAGGAAGTCGTGATTCGAATCTCGGCTGAGTTCACCAGGAGATGGTTTTTCACACGTGATGCATCTGTGTGGGTTCCCCCCCCTCCCCCCATTTCCTTTCCACGCTAATGTAGGTGCACTTTATATACTCTATCAAAACCAAAATGGTCAACACGAGGATGTAGATTTTTTTTAAAAAGGAAATATACAGGAATCGAACACTCTTCTGCAGAACATTGAGTCTTGCATGCTACCCGGTCATCCAATTCACCCTCCCCCTCCAACACACACACACACACACACACACACACACAATTATGTCCTAGTTATCGATTAGAAGGACAAAGAGAAGAATACCTACATATTTATGCACCACTTATCATGGCCATGCGTGTATTGATATATTATTTTTAATTACATGTTTGAGCTACGTTCTGACCTTAATCTATTGGACAAAAAAAAAGAGAGGTAAAATATCACTAAAACACACTCCTTCCACGCAAATTCGGGTAGATCACCTCTAAAAGGCTTCCTTACTCATCCTTATCCCGTTAGAGTAACAGTTAGTAAGACGAGGGGATATTTAATTATTATTATTATTATTATTATCGTTATATTATAGTAAGTGTTACTAGTAACTTAAATGACATAATATAAATTCTAAGAGGTCATGATTAAATGGGTCAATTTGAAGGACTTGGTTGATTATTCGCCTGGATTGAGAGGGTGAAACCACATTGAATTGAAAAAAAACCTTTCAGTACACAAGGCTGGATATCAAAAGGCGACCGCCCTGATCAAGTCAGGAGTTATAACAGTATTACAGTGGGCCTACTACATCTTAACACTTTAGCTGGAAGGCCTCTTGATTTAGTGCTTAGCGTCCCTGGTCACTAATCTAAAGTTACTGGTGATTCCAGGTAGTACCACAGGTATTTTCCTCAAGGGAAAATGCTTCCTTTGGTCACCATGGTCCGATTTAAGAGCGTGCTTCACATGCTAATCAACTCTGTGATAACAGTCGACTAGAAATCGTAAATCTACACCAACACTATTGCACCTGGATCATTTCTGATTGAACATTAATGGAGATAGAGTTAATAATGTTCCTAATACTGAAACTGGTTTAAATATTAAATGATATTTGGATAAAAACTGCATTTAAAAGGCCGTTTTTTGACCAATTTAGAAGGTATTCACAGATAAGCATTGCGCACAAATACTTATTCTGTCACAATAGAAATATACTGTAGTTATCAACAAGAAACTTAATCGCTTTGTCCCCCATCGTCACCTCCGAAAATTTCTAGTAATCCTTCAAATACGAATGCACTTCACAAGTTTCTGAAATATTTTGGTATTTTCTTTTCCCTTTTACTCCCACACCTCGTGTGAGCCGGGAACTGAGTTAGGCCTGCTATGATGAACTCTCTTAATTAGGCTTAATTCAGGATTAAGACTTCTACTGTCAACATATAATCATCATTATCGGGTTGGGACGAAGTAACCTCATCTACAGAGTGCCCCAACCTCAGGAGACGGCTATATATCAGCCAATGACATTAGTAGACCAGGAATGTTTAGCTGACAAACCCTGGGGCTACAAGATAATAAAAAAAACACTTCCGCTGATATACATTATTAATATTAAAACTGAGAAAATAGGTATTTTTCATTTCGAATCGAGCTCGAAGCTTAGAGCAATATTTGTACTACAAATAATTCAAGTTCAATTTCTGTACTAGATCCATGCACATGTACTGTACGTCCATAAATATGTGACAAGGGGGGCTCCAACCCTCCTTATCACTCTGCAATAATTACTCTAATTTTTTTTGTTAATATTATGAAAAAATAAAATAATTTATTTGGGATTTGGCTGCAATTTGCTATTGCTAACTTTGATTCATAAATATCCGAGTTAACAGAAACAAAAATGATAAAAATATAGATTTCCTCCCGTCCCCTCTTCAAAAGCTTTCTTTTAAATTTTGTTCTGTTCAGTAAACTTATAAAAAGAATGTTTCTTTTCAATGGGTTCAACGACAACTAAATTTTATTTTTTGTGAATTCAACAACTTTTTTTTTTTTCGCGAAAATTGACTCTTGAAACTCATACGATAAGCTCGGAATTATGTTCAGATGTCCTAAAATCTCCTACCACAAGGTTAAATTCGTAAAAATTTCCCTCGAGGAGGGGATGAAGGGAGTCTCACCCCCCAGCAGATAAGACTCCAATCCGCCCCCATTTGGAAAACCCACATGGACGCCCTTGTTCATGCATAAACCATAAAAAAAAAACTTACATATTTTTAAGAATGATGCTTTTAACGGTTAAAAAAGTTATGAGCACACAAATACAGATTTATTAAATAAATTCACTATAGATGCACAGATCATAGGAATGTCACTTGTGTCTCATATATTCGAATTAAATTAATTAAACTTGAAACCCACCTTGGTGAGTGATTGAGCTTCACTCTCTGGAGTGGATTATTGGTGTTCGAATCCCGGTCGGTTGTATTGAAGGTGTCTACTAAATGGTATTACACAATATTCCCACGCAAATGCGGTTATACTTCCTCTGATTTCAACCTTTATAATCTACAACACATTAACTTAAATGGTAGGTTTAGGCATATGCGTATAGCCCGAACAGGTAATTAAGCGTGTTTCTAAAAATAAAAGTACTATTCGAGATAAAATCGGAAATCTCGAATAGTTCTAACAACTACTAAAGCTCTGCCTGTACTCTAATTTTCTATTACTTGACCTAATTTGTATCTCCTCCTTTCATAGACTCCCAAGAGTTCCTGATGGACGACGCGAATATCGAAGAGCTACCTCTTGAACTCCTGGTGCACATTTTCTCCTTCCTGAGTCTCGAAGAGCTGTTCTCATCAATACAACACGTGTGTCTATATTGGAAGCACGTGTACGAAAGTCCTATCTTGTGGAGCAGCGTGATATACAGGCCTGACCTCAACACGGGCGAGAGTCAAATGGCGCAATTCCTGAAACAAATCCCCAGGCTGAGGAAGATAAACGTCACGAGACCGATAGACGCCGACATATTCGTGGACAGTGTCGTCCAGAGCTGCCCCGACATTCACGTGTTCCACGTTCCTAACATCTATGACCTAAACTGCGATCACTTGGAAACGCTGGTGACCCGCTATCCCCATCTCGAGTCTTTCAGAATTAAAATTGGCCAATCCGACGTGGGGAGATTCATAGAGATTCTGAGCGGGCTCAAGAGATTGAAAAGACTACAAATTCGAGTGATCTTCAGCACATCTTTTAAAGGGAAATTGAGGCCGATCGCAGATGGCTGCCCTTCTTTGAAACGTTTGGCCCTGATCGGAAGTGGTTATTACGTAACATCGGATGATATGACCTATTTTTTGGAGAAGAAGAAAGACACATTAGTCTACTTGAACGTTCAATGTCTCTCCTTAACCCCACAAGTTCTGAAACTCTTGAGCAGCTCTAAGTCCTTAGAGGACCTCAAAATAGGTTCGATGTCCATCCAAAAAAGGTCTTTCGCCTACTTCTTCGGTTTGACGTCTAGGTTGAAACGACTGTCGATAAGGTACTACCGCGAACTGGAACCGGCTCTTTCTGAAATGTTTCACATTCCTTGGAAAAGCTTGAGTTATCTGCATTTGAGTTATCTCACGAAGATGAGATTGGAAAGTATATTCTGCAACTGTCCGTCCCTCGAGACGTTGTATCTGGATGGCGCCGACTCGCTGATGACCGATGAGGATTTCGCGAGCATCCACAAACTTTCCAAACTGTCCAAGTTGAGGCTCTACCGATTCAAACTGTTGAGAGACCGGACTGCCGAGTTTATAGCCGAGTGCGGTAATATGAGGTACTTGAAACTTAGCACTTGCCCTGCAATGTCCGATGAATCGATCGGATATTTGGTGAGATGCGAAAAGATGAAAGAACTTTTCATTGACCATTTTAATTTGACAGGGAGCACGTTGCATAGGATCGAATGTTTGTTGCATCTGACGCTTCTACAAGTCACCTATTGCGATGACATAGATCCGGGCATCTTGGTGAGACTTAAACAAAGGATGCCCCATTTGACGATCAGGACAGAAGCGCAAACAATCTGGACGGCTCCTTATCTTTTTACTTCGTAATAGTTGTGTTAGTAAGAATAAAATGATGATTAAAAAGTAATCAAACATTCAATGAATCAGATAATTACTATAGGCTTACTTCTGATTTACATCCCAACACTTGCACATGAATTAGGTACGTATTGTTTTAATCTATTATACAAATTATATAGGTACTTTGTATTTTATTATGTGTTCAATGATTGTTTTGTTACTGTAAGTAGATAAAATATACAACATGCCTCATAAATTTTCAAACATATCATTTACCAATATGATGGGCTTAAGAAATAAATATAATATATAAATTAATTACCAAGCACTGATTACCAAACCCTTCCTTCACCTCTGACAAGACGTGTATTAATCACAACTTGTGAATGTGGGCAATGCCAGGCCTCCACCGTGGTTCACCTACCGTTACACATTAGCGTAAGTGCGTATAACCCGAACGGGTAGTAAGACGCGGTGCTAATAATAATAATAATAATAATAATAAGTACTAATTACTAAGCATAATGTTATTATGCTTAGTAATTAATTTAATGTATGTCTGCATACCTATTACGTAAATTCACACAATGTGAAAAGTAACATCATTATAATTTAATCATCCGAAGACTTTGGAGCGCACTACACAAAAAGTTTAAACATTACGGTGACCTGGTGGTCTAGGGGTAAGGTGTCAGACTTCTATGCTGGCGGCCGGGGTTCAATCCCAGGTCCCGCCAAAGATTTATCTGATTACCAAACCCTTCCTTCACCTCTGACAAGACATCTTGTGAATGTGAGGAATGCCAGGTCTCCAACCCTACCATTACACATTAGCGTAGGTGCGTATAACCCGAACGGGTAGTAAGATGCGGTGCTAATAATAATAATAATAATAATAATTTAAACATTACCTTTGCTCCATTTACCCGAAATTATAGTAAAATGACCTTGCCCTTGTTCCATTACGACGCAGCTAAGGATGCGGCCATATCGTATTCTGTCAAGATAATATTGCTACCTTTCATGGTAAACGTAGTGTAAAGTACATTAATTCACAATAAAACTTTGTTCAACATACACAGTTATTAAATTTTTTGTTATCATTGCAAACTACTCCCACCCGCCCCGGTGGCGTAGTTGGCTAACGCGCTTGTCGTGTTGAGCTCGACTGCTGAGGACGGGGAGATCGAGGTTCGAATCTCAGGTCAGGTGAACTGGGGGTGGTTTTTCATAAATTGTTTTCCACTCTCCCTCCACGCAAATGCGGGTTCACTTCCTCTAATTTAACCTTACCAATTCCTAATATTAGCGTAATTAGTACTTAAAGCGTATAACCCGAACGGGTAGTAAGACGTGGTGCTAAATAATAAAATAAAAATAGAGATAAGGAAGGAAACACTTTGGAGGTACTCTTCCCGCATCTGATTGGAAGGAGAGTGGGAGAACCATTTAGGAAAAACCACCATCAGTTAGACCCTACCAGGATTCGAGCCTCTGTCTTCAGGCCAGTGTTACACGATAGCAATGCCTAAGACCATTCGGCCACTTAAACAGGTGCTTACGTAACTCATTATTTAACCCTCAAGAAGTTTTTTGTCTCGTCTTGTCTGGTTTGCCGGTGACGGGGAGGTTGGGGTTCAAACCTCGGATGGGTGTTGTTAGCTGTTTCTCCTCCTACTACTATGCAAATGGGGTTAGATACACCAATTTTTGCTCTCTGCCTCTAATCAAATGAACATTTTTCTATTGATAATCTACACTAATATTATAAAGAGAGAGGAAAGATTTGTTTTTTTGTTTGTAATGGATAAACTAAAAAACTACTGGACCGATTTTAAAAATTATTTCACCAATATAAAGCTACATTATCAGCGAGTAACATAGGCTATATTTTATTTTGAAAATTTAATTTATTCCTCATAAAAATGTCGATAGTCA
>CABEEJ010002161.1:0-18825 GCA_901482245.1 Timema douglasi
TCGTGCGCCACACTATTGGGCACTCATACTGTTGGTTATGAGGTTAGGCCTAAACAAGCATGATATTTTAAACATGTTTTGACAGAAAGCAGTGCTGATATTTGGTCACGTGACAGCTTTGATCCAATCTCAAGACGTCCACGTGGCCAGCGTAACCCGCACTGCTCAATTAAAGATAATTTCAACCTTTATAGTGCTTCTACAAAAAACCCGCCAAAAAGACCAGATCAGCCCATGCGTAGACTTTTAAATATGTGTTATTTATAAACACGGCACATTCTCACGATTGCATTTCAAAAGTGATGGATTAAAAACGACAGTTTATTGGAAGCCATGAGGTTTATCGATGACAAAATCAAACCTAAGCTGTAAGTAAAACAACTCATTTTATTTTAAATACAGTAATTTGCACTGATTGTAATATTTACGTTCTTATATTTAATGTTTCAATGCATCATGGGTAAACAGAGAGTCCCAACTTTCCACAAGTGTGTGACCATCTTAACCACTAAAAGGTGTGGACTTACTCTACTGCTTTCAAATTTCAGCGTACATTGGAATTCACCTTTACTGTAAGCCCATTTGTTTTCTCCGAGCCTCTACTGTTTTCTCTTGGTCAAGGCGGCATTATTACAACATTGTACGGTTTATGGAAGTACAAAACAGTTAGGTACGTATTAGAAGAGCTTATCAACGCTTGGCATTGTTCCTTGTTTCTCTGTCATAGGCAGGGCTGGAACAGGCCCAGAAGAACCTTACTCCTCGTCTCTGTCAAAAGAAGCACTGTAACAGGTCCGGAGTAACCTATATCTTCGTCTCTCTGTCACAGGCAGCGCTGTAACAGATACGGAGCAACCTAGTTCTTTTATTCTGCCGAAGATATTCTGGAGCAGTCGTACAGTGGAAAGGAAGCGGATACTGGGTGTTCTTTTCACAGGGCAACCTTACTTATCTACTATAGGACTAATTTAGAGTTGCTTTGGGGAGTTTTTATTGGAGCCCAACGCGCAATGAGAACATTTTAATTGGCACTCGATCACGGGGCTATAAATACCAATTATCTCACAATATAAACCGTAACGTAATAAGATGTATGTTACTACTCTATATATAATCATAAGCACAAGCGGCCTATATGTGACCTACCCTTTGCTTCTTAGATCTCTCGTGAACAGTATCAGAACCAAATAATCGAAAGAGTCCTGGTGACAGATGTTGTGAACGCTAGCTAGCTTCCTATTGGGTAGAAGGAGCGAGTGTCACTTGCTTTTTTGGTAAACACTACAAAGTTTATTTTGAAAAATATATATATATATATATATATATATATATATATATAAATATGGCTTAATCTATTGACATTAATTCTGAAAAGTGCGTGAATCTCCATGGATGAAGTATTGAACAGATATTTTACATACAATACTTTAAAGAAAAAAAGCACTTCATCCATGACTTTTTTAATATATGAGAGGGGTCTAAATCAGTATCATTACATGGTATAACAATTATATAAGCCAACCTCCCACATGGGGCCCGATTTCAAATGGAAATTATATATCTGAAACATAATTCTAAACCAGATTAAAAATATTTTCTTCAAATATTTGTTAAAAATGGCCTAATTAAAAAAACATTTAAAAATCCTGTTTTGAGGTGCATTCGGATCCCCTTCCGTCCACCTATGTTAACAATTTTGGATCGCTCTGTGCCATAAATTTGGCTGGGCATCGCACATACACAAATACACAGACAAACACTTCCTTTTATTATTTGTAGATTGCAAGACATAGTATATTGTGGTCACTCAATTCATTGACTATATTAGCTACCTTATAACTAAATTATACTTTAATAGTAGATATGTGAGCTATTAATGTAGCTTTATTAGCAGTTAGTCTTGTTGTGTTACTTTTATTACAATGTATTAATGAATAGCACTCCATTAGGGTAAAGTATTTTCTAGATATTCGGTTAGTGGACATAAGGTAAATGTTAAAGCCACCGAAAACCAGGCTGTTTTTATTAGATGCACACATACTATAGTCGGGATTCCTCACTACAATCTCTTGGAACGTGACCTGCAAGGCACACTCGATATATCTACATCTAATCGGAGCCCCGCTCTTTGGATTATCAATACAACTCATTCTATGACTAATTTTTTAAAATCCATTTATTTGAGGTATATAATTTAACATTCTCATTCTGAAACAGCCAATTATATCAACATAGGAGCATTTCTATGAGCGAGAGTGGAAAAGCCTACCAAATTTTCTGGGAAAGGTATTTTCACATACCTTCCAGGATTCTCTTGCATGCCACAATCAACATACGATTGACATATTTACTTCCCCTCCAAATGAAGAGGTGCTACGGATTTTTATCGCTCAAGTAAGATTTATTGACTCCGGTGGTTTGAACCAATAGACATTGGATCCTTGGACGAGCACATTACCTGAAGACCACTGAGGTCCACAGCAAAGAAGAAATTGTAAGTTAAAGGGAGGAGGAATAACATAGGTGAGTAATATCACCTACGTTCAATAAAATAATTAATAATGATAATGATAGTGCTTCACCACTTTTAAATACATATACTGAAATCTACTGAATTTTTGAGGTTATTGCTACTGATTTGTAGGGTAATAGGGCTGGCAACACTGGCTTCGTTCGCTAATAACGAGCAACTTCCCGGAAGTTGTTTAACCCGCCTGTCGACTTTCGACAATCTACAAGCGCATCTGTGACTCTATACCACTCATTACTGACTGACCATTTTGTCTAATATGTTGGTTTTGAATGTTAACATTGTAGTAAATCACGTCAATCCTTGGTCGCATGGTACGTACATTTCTAAATTATGTTTTATTGTTTGTGTATATTTAAGTTAATCAAATGCGTTTTTGGATGTGTTCGTTTATGTTTAAATGTTTTTTCAGAGAAAATAGTCGACCCGTTGGATGATTTTGAAGCATGGCTAAAACTTTTCAATTTTATAAAGCTGATGATTCAGATAAATTAATGCTTTCATTCACTAAACTAGTGACTAACGATTGGACTTAAAAATATATATTGAAAAGTTTAGTAGAACTGGTTAAAATCTTAAGCCTAGCTGTATCCGAATAGTCAAGTACACTTGACTTGATGCAGTCTTGATAATTTTACATTTGTCGCGGTTTTCAAATTGAAGACTGCATCAAATTTATGGTTACCAACGCCACGAGAAGATTGCATCGGTCTAGTCCGCGATTATTCGGACGCTAGATTAGTTATTATTTACTCAGAATTTGTTTATAAAAAAGCCAAAATCGGCTCCTATACATATAAACATCCTAATTATTATTTCGCACCGCGTCTTGCTACCCATTCGGTTTACACGCTTAACATCTTGGGCTGTATCCGAATAGTCTACTTATGCGACGTAGCGTTGATAGCTGCATTGGCAATCACGTGACCGAGTGTAGATATGTCCGAATAGTCGCGGACTAGACTGATGATGCAGTCTTCTCGTGGCGTTGGTAACCATGGATACGAACGCTACAAGCCATGTGGCGTTGGTGCGGTGTTTGACTGGCAATTGTTTTAGTATTATCATTTTGTCTGTTGAGCACCGACTTACACAAATTATTCGGTAGGAAGCAGCACTGTGGGTCCAAGTGTGTTGCTGTTCGAATAGTTTGATGCAGTCTTCACTATGTAAACCGCGAGAAACGTAAAATTATCAAGACTGCATCAAGTCAAGTGTACTTGACTATTCGGATTCAGCCCTAATGTAGGCGTGGTTCATTCATTAGCTTGTTAAATACATTTAGGAAATTGAGATCTAGTACAGGGTATAAATTATGTCCTCACCCGGCCACATTATTTTAGATGCACTCACCCCACTGATAGTAAAATTACAAATAAACATGAGTATAAAAAACTTTTTAAAAAAAAGTACGGTATGTATACACACATTCTGTTCTAATTATAACATCAGTTGCTACAGAATTACAGATACCTTTTCACCCACGTCACTAGGTCAAAATTATTTTCTACAATATACCTCTTAACTTCCTTTTTAAAAAGATTTAAGTTTTTTCATCTTTATTTCTTGTGGTATTATATTCAAAAAAATTTGTCCCTTAATCGATATTGAGTTGAGTCCAAAAGTAGTGGTGTATACTCTGTTCTGGAAATAATTATTCAAACTTCTTGTAGAGTAATTCCACAATTTTTTGTTCACTTATAGTTAGGTTGTTTTCAAGTTTAGATGCCATTACAACCATATTGTTTATTTGTAACGAACAAGCAATCTATACTCGTACACTAAACAACTTAAGTGTACGTGTGCGGCAACATTCATCTGACAACTCTCCACAATCACACACACACACACACACACACCTGCACATCACATGTAATTACATATCCATACATTTGCTCTAAAGATAAATTTACCTATATTCTAACACATAAATAAAAGCTTATTTCAAAATACCCAATCTTTTAATCTTAATATCGCTGTTCTCACCGCTGGGCAGCCGAAAAATATTCTTTAGTGCTGTGTTTTGTAGTCCAATTAGAGGTATTAAATGACTTTTAAAAGTATTACTACAGATTACATTTAAGTAGGGCAAATGCGAGTTAACCAGAGCAAAGTAGACAGGCTTTAACACGTTTGGAGTGAATTTGTAGTTTTTTTTATCCACCCCAATTGGACCCCTAATTTTATTCATGACAAGATAGTGAGCTATCAATGGTCAGACTGAGATATTTTGCTTTCGTTGTTTCATTATGTTATTCCTAAAGCTTATCTGGCAATTATCTATATTCTTTCTATCTTTGTTTCCTGGTTAAGTATAAATGACCCAGTTAGACTTCTAATTCAGCGACACTTTGAGTCTTAACCAATGGTATAACAATTTAAAGTCTGTTTGAGTATTCTCTGCTAGAGTATTAAAATGTTATCCAATGCAAAATAAATTTGTCATCTGCATATAGTTGTAACTGGCCTTGAAAATGTACCTTGAAAATGTCGTTAGCAAAAATAAGAAATACAGGCCCAATTACCGAACCTTGAAGGACCCCACATGTGACACCATGTACAGTGCTTTCGTGATTAACTGCCTTTTTTAAATCAATAAATAAAGCTCCAGATAGCTTAGTATTATCCAAAGTATTCTGTATTTTATCAATCAATTCAAAAGCTGCAGTTAGTGTATCAGATTTCCCCCAAAATCCATATTTGGGGTGTCCAAAAAATTTATTTTGTTTAAAAACCCTAGTTATCTGACTAATTATTTTTTCTAATATTTTTGATATGGAGGATATAAGTGAGATTAGGCCTGTAGTTTTGATGGATCACATTTCAAAGGGCAACCCATAACATGGGAATAATTTTTGATATTTTCAGCTGTTCCGGAAATTTACCTTCTGTTATAGATATATTAAATAGAACAGATATATACTCTGCAAAAAAATTTGAGCAGTGTTTTAGTACTTTATTATAACATTTATCAAAAGGCAGACTTTTTGAGTTACTAAGATCTCTTTCATATTTTCTACTTCCATTACACCTGTTAAGAAAATTGCAAATGAGTCATCTATAGTGGTAGTGTAATATGGCCACCTATCATCAGGATATACAGGAATATTCATTGCAAGATTATGTCCTACATTTATAAAAAAAAATATTTAGTATATCGTCCATTTCAGAAGTTGTATTATATTCCTTGTTCATAAATTTCAACCTTGCTATTTTATTATTAACTTTACAGTTTTTATCAAGGGACTTATTTATCTCCTGCCACAATTGTTTGATTGTTACTACTACTAATAAACTCTTTTGTAAAATAATTTTTCATCAACCTTCTCTTAAGTGCTGTTACATTATTCCTAGCTAAAATATAATCACTCTTATAGTTTGTATTTTCTGGGTTAAATTTAACTAGTTTATGTGTTCTGTCACAAAATTTAATCATTTCCAACAGCTCACTGTTCGCCCAAATACATTTAGGAGAATAATGAACACTATTTGTAATTATTTGAACTCCCCTTCTTTCAGCAAACAACAAAGCATTTTCCACTGTCATCATGAGTTCCTAAAAAAATTGTATTTGTGCTGGGGTTAATTTGTCCCAGAGATTCATCAAGCTTAAGTGCTAAGATATTGTAATCAATTACATGTTGATTTTCAGTGTTGTTTTTCCTCTCCACCGTTATATAATTTGATTCCAATTCCACTATTAGAATGTTGTGATCACTTAAACTATTGTTAATGTTTGAAACCCACTGAGCTTGGCCATCTACATTTGAAATAATTTGGTCCAATGTACTTTCATTGTTGTTAGTTATTCTAGTTGCTAGCTCATTGCAAATGTCAAAGCCATATCTGTTTAGGAGATTACTACCCGTTCGGGTTATACGCACTTACGCTAATGTGTAATGGTAGGGTGATTGCGAGATGAAATGGAGGACCTACAGTTTAACGTGGGATCCGAACCACGGTGGAGGCCTGGCATTCCCCACATTCACAAGATGTCTTGTCAGAGGTGAAGGAAGGGTTTGGTAACCAGATAAATCTGTGCCGGGACCGGGGATTGAACCCCGGCCGCCAGCATGGAAGTCTTGACACCTTACCCCTAGACCGCCAGGTCACCCTTTAGGAGATTATTAAATACTGTATCATTCATTGTATTAATGTTTCTGTCCCCTACGATTATGCTTTTTTTCCCTGCCAAATTGTTTAAAATGTGTTCAAAATATGCTAGGAAACAATTAAGAGGGATATTTGGAGGCCTATATATAACACTGATCTGTAGGGGTGGGCTTAATGAGTATTTTATATTATCATTATGACTAAAAGTTTATTTTCACTTTCTTTAAAACAGTTTTCAACCTTAATATTTGGTGTTTAACCTCTAAATATAATAGTGTTTTAAGTACTAAGCTGTTAATACTAAAGTGCGTTCACTATAGGTTTTTACCTGGATGACAGTTCGAAAATCGTATGTTTAGGTTTTGGGTTGCCAACACTTGTAAAAGATAATTATTTTGTTATAAATGTAAAGATCTTTAATTATCTGTTATATATTACATTTAAAATAACGTAAATTTAAGTTTTCTCATACAACTCGAAACAATATTTTAAACCTAATTAAAAGTACCTATTCTTTGTTTTGGAACGTTATTAATTTTGTGTAATATAGTGCACACATCAAAACCTATTAATACAGGCATTGTATTTACTTGGAAAAGAGAAAATTGTTATTTTTTTACACACAATAAATAATTTCATGATTATTTTATCTTATTTTGAAATATTTAATTAAATAAAATATTTTCATCAACTGCGTGTCTGCATCATTGTAAAAAACTTGTTTACCGTCATGTTCAACCATATGGTTTAAATTCATCAGTCGCCATTTTGAAGCTATGTTCGTTAGAAGTGGAATAAAAATATAAATAAACTTTGTGTCCGACCTCAAATAAATATATAAATAATATTGGCCTAAATCACTGTGGTTATCACATTAATATATTACCATCTGTTTTCATTACAGTCATCCAAAGTGATAGATGTCAGCTGTTGGCCTAGTGATATATTAGGGATTACTTATAGTAACATTTCGAGCTGTCATCCAGGTAAACTTAGCTCATGAATGACTTATATATATAATAGTCCACACTAATACAAGCAGGCTCTTGTGAGCTGCAGGTTTCGCTGGTGGACAACAGTAACCCAAATTCAAGAAAGTTAGGGAATCTTTTCATGATTCACTGACTGGTTAAATTTGGAACAGTTAATTGATCTTTGTCAATATTAAACAATTCTAGTTAGGTTTAGTTGTTTTACTACTTGTTTCTGCTACCTTCATCTGATGACTATGTAATATCACCAAGATAAAAACAGATGTAGCTGCAATGTTAACCAGCTGGTTCATTAATATATTAATATTAAAAATATGTTTACATTTTGAAAATATTAGTTTCTTTAAAATAACAAATAGTTTTCACAATCCTACAAGAATAAACAAAACCACCATATTGGTTGTAATCTAGTGTCTTTGGGTTTCACAATCCTACCAGAATAAACAAAGCCATCACATTGGTTGTAATCTAGTGTCTTATTTTACAGGTCCCTTCGAAAGTGTCCGTCAAGAACATGGCGATGTTTATAAAAACTCTGGCGTCAGTCGACAATTTGGACAGTTAGCCACACAGTTTTTTGGCTCGGGTCTGGAAAAGCCCGCACCAAAGCTGAAACAGAGTGTATAGAGTATCACCTGAATGGAACCAAGGATGGATTCCTCCATTAGACACTCCAATTAACAGGTATGGGCTGCAATTACTAGTACCATTGTGCCTCCTTATGACACTACTGAAAAGTACCATCTTACCGCCCTGCCACTACTGACAAGCACCATCTTACCTCCCTGCCACTTCTGACAAGTACCATCTTACCTCCCTGCCACTTCTGACGAGTACCATCTTACCTCCCTGCCACTACTGACGAGCACCATCTTACCTCCCTGCCACTACTGACGAGCACCATCTTACCTCCCTGCCACTTCTGACAAGTACCATCTTACCGCGCTGCCACTTCTGACAAGTACCATCTTACCGCCCTGCCACTACTGACAAGTACCATCTTACCGCCCTGCCACTACTGACAAGCACCATCTTGCCTCCCTGCCACTTCTGACAAGTACCATCTTGCCTCCCTGCCACTTCTGACAAGTACCATCTTGCCTCCCTGCCACTTCTGACAAGTACCATCTTGCCTCCCTGCCACTTCTGACAAGTACTATCTTGCCTCCCTGCCACTACTGACGAGCACCATCTTACCTCCCCGCCACTACTGACGAGCAACATCTTACCTCCCCGCCACTACTGACGAGCACCATCTTACCTCCCCGCCACTACTGACGAGCACCATCTTGCCTCCCTGCCACTACTGACGAGCACCATCTTACCTCCCTGCCACTACTGACAAGTACCATCTTGCCTCCCTGCCACTTCTGACAAGCACCATCTTACCTCCCTGCCGCTTCTGACAAGTACCATCTTGCCTCCCTGCCACTACTGACAAGCACCATCTTGCCTCCCTGCCACTTCTGACAAGTACCATCTTGCCTCCATGGCACTGGTGGTGTGGAGACGAAGGAAATGAAACTGTCAGGCTAATGGTTAAAGGGGTTCACATTATCTTAACTCCTTTTTATGGTCTGACACACAAACATAACCTTGCCTAAAGAAAGGTAGATTTGAAGTGTTTTTCTAATTTTTTTTTAGTCAATTTGTTCTAAAAATGTATTATTATTTTTCTACACATTACTGTAATTCTTCCACTTTCAATAAAACTAACAGACGCATGGTAATACATGATCAATGTGTGCCATAATTTCTTGTGTTAGTCCTCCCTTCACAAAGGGTTCTGGAAGGATGTACTACTTATCTGACAAGGAGGCTTATACCAAACTCTTCAATACCGACACAACATCCAAGATGAAAAGTCAGTTTTGATCAATAAATTCAAGAATTTAAGTTCACTCATCAGTTGTATTTCGTGACCTAGAACAGTGTTATTTAAATTTTCCTATGAAGATACAAATCTATTGTGATGTATAGGGTCTACATGTAATGTGTTTTTAATTAGCTGTGCTAGATTATTTTAATTTATAAATTTAAATAAGTAGTTTAGCAGTTTATATATTTTTAGCACCGCGTCTTACTACCCGTTCGGGTTATACGCTTTAAGTACTAATTACTCTAATGGATTAGGAATTGGGAAGATTAGGAATTGGGAAGGTTGAATCAGAGGAAGTGAACCCGCATTTGCGTGGAGGGAGAGTGGAAAACCATTTAGGAAAAACCACCCCAGTTCACCCGACCGAGCTTCGAACCCCGATCTCCCTGTCCTCGGCAGTCGAGCTCAACACGACAAGCCCGTTAGCTAACCACCACGGAGGCGGGTGTTTAGCAGTTAAATTTCCATTATTTTTCTTTCACAGCATTTTAGACTATACTTTGAGGTTTAGTTAAAAAAGAGCCTCGGTAGCTCCTACGCCTCAGGTCATAATGCTCACTTAATAAACCAATGGTTATACTTATAATGTGAATAATTCAAAATAATTTAATATCAGTGTCTCAGAGAAAAGCAAGGTTTATACATTTTCCCCCCTTAAATATACACACTTTGACATGGTTTAAATTTTGACAGTAATATGTTGATTACACACAACTATGAATTTTTTTCTTAAATACTGCACTCCTTCCGCAGATTCTCGTTAACAATATTATCAAACAATTTTTCAAAACCTTATACCATTTTATATCTCAGAAATTATGTGATGTAGGGAGGAAAATTTTTAATGGTAATAACATTTAAAAAAAAGTTTCATGAAAATCTGCGGTTGTGGGTATCATGGCCTGCGTGAATTGGAATGGAATGCCCCCAGTACGCGCCTGGGGGGGNGGGGGGGGGGGAAAGGGTATTCATTAGGGTTATACACATACACATTAATTACGCTGATGAAATGCATCAGTACTTGCATGACTGATTTTAGTGGCTGCAAGGTCTAATGTGCTACTCTCGTAATAAACTGCTGGTGACGGGGAGATCGTGGCTCGATCCTGGTCTGTTCTTAAGGTGGTTTAAAAAAAGTATTTGAGTGAAGGGAAATTAGGAAACCTTGGGAAAAAACACCCTCTATACACCCAATTAGGGTTTGAATCTCAATCTGTCATCGGCAATTCACTGAAACACTAGTGACCCTTTAGATGACGTGACCACTAATCTGGGTATCTCCTTTATTAAAACTAAGAGACACTCTACTAGAAAAATAATTAGTGTTTTGTTGCATTGTGTTCTATGAATAAAAGACTGGGAAAATATACATATTTGTGTTCTATTACTTGCCTGGGGCCTGGTTGTTGAGTTGATCCTATATATAATTGGTTCTAATCCACTGATAAACATTATTAAAGCTCTAAAACAAATTTCACTTAAAAAATTGATGAAATAAATGTGTTGCTAATAAATTAAGTATGATTTTATTTTATGGTTAGTGTGTTTGGTGTGTTCTATTTTTGGATAAATTCTATCATTAACTGTTGTAATATTAATTAATCTTCCAACGACAAGCACGATGTATTGTTGAAAATGTCGCTGCTCTAAAGGAAGTAGATTAATACTCATTCATGTACTGTGTAGAAATATAGTATTATTTCTACTTGCAAAATGTTTGAGACAATTAAACCATCTATGAATGTAGCAATTGGAATTAAAATATCTGAATATTATTGGTAGAGTAAAGCAACTGGGTACATGATAGTTATAGCACTAATACTCATAGGCTCTGGAAGCATACATATCATTTTGCTTTCAGAAGACTCTCCAGAGTGGTCCTTAAATTAGAAGTCAAGATGACAAGAGATTATCGAGGCCCTCACCAACCGTCAAGGGATGGGGGAGTTTTCATAGAGGGCCGGTGCCTCACTATCCCCCACCCTTCCCTGGCGCTGACCACCAGCATGTCATCACCTTAAGGTGGGCATATCGTGATAAGATATGCCCATGTAAAGACCGCAAGGCTGTCGATTGTGTAAGTACTTGATTAATTATATATAACAATCATTGTTGGTACACTTACAGTGGATACCAACTCTTGTTTTTTTAATTGATTAAATTAACATTTTGTCTAGTAAGGGATAGGGGTGATGAGGTGGCTGGTAATTGGTATACATATTGTGTTTAAATCCTATCGGGATTTATTTAAAAAACTTATCTATATTGGAAGAAAAAACCCCGTTCTTTATGGTATGTTATCAGATAGGTGTTAAGACTGTTAAACTTATCACGAATTATTTACATTTTTCTGGTTAGAAAAAATTTAACAAAAATCTCAACAAACTACATCTGTGTGAAACACGACTCGGCTTTTAAACTCTGTACGAACAAATGCCAGAAAAGGGTATCGCAGAAAGTAGAGGGCACCTTTCAACAAAATAGTGTGTGTTCTTCTATTGGGCAATGTAATCGAAAGGGGATGCACCCTCCTCCACAGGATGCGTGGTGTTACCATATTGGTCAACCTAACTAGGATTCTAGATATATATTTTTATCAAATAAGTTTAGACACCTACCGTTTTTCGTTATTATGAGCTATTGTCAACTGTTTTTGTTTAAAGCTATACAAAAATGACATACAACTGGATACATATGTTTCTGGCCGTGATAAATTTTAATTATTGGCTTACGATAGTAGAATAACCAATACATATCTATAAGTAATTAAAATGTTCTGGCATTGTTCCCACTGTTGACTATAATTTCATACATTTGATAGGACCTGTGACCTTTTTCCGTTTTTTTGGCGGGCAAAAATATTTAAGTGTTTGAATCACATTAGTTACCATAGATATATTAAAAGTATTTTGCCACACCAACATATTTATTTTATACGCTTAAAAATACATTAATTAGGTAATTTAGTCAATACTTTTAGTTTGAAACAATTGAATTCAAAATTCTGTATTTTCTGTATATCATTCTAGTTTCTTGTTATTGTCTTTGTTACTTCTAGACCCGGCCAGAACGTCCAGAAATCTGTTTAGGGATTGTGAGGTCGCCCAATGCATTGTGGTTCTGGAAGATGAGGCTTTTCAATGAAATTAATACTTTCCAGTCCGATCAGGCTCCTATCTATGGCGCGAGGCCTCTGCCCTGCGCGGAGAGCTTATTGTCCTCTTCTTCGTCAACGCGGGGGGAGGATCTGGAACGTCCCCTCTCGGACTATCTAGGGAGAGAAGAGGGAGTGCTACTACGACGACCTTTCAGTTTGGAGCATAGGAAACCTTCTCACAGATCATCTTGTGAGGGGGAGGACCTGGGGCGTCCCCTCCCAAACCATCCTGAGAGTGGAGATGCTGGATGACGCATTCTCCCGGACGATCTGGGCGGGAGAGGGGAACGCTGCCAAGGCAGCCTCTCCGTTCAGAGAGACCTCGTAGCCTCCGTAAAGGTCACAAAGGGCCAAAGAGGGGGTGAAGAGGTAATTAAATATATATTTTAGAAAATAAAAAGAATTTCTTAGTTTAAATTTACAAAGCAAATAATACTAGCATTTTTTATGTTGTGAAACCATATTTCCATTATTATTCAAAACATGAGAAAAATAAATTATGTTTTACATTTGTAACTTTTTAATTCCAGATACCAATCTTCACACTCCCCTCACCAAGAAGCGCTGGTGGCACCGTTAGGGAAAAAGAAAATTTATAATGTAAAATTTAAAAAAAAAAATTTGTAAAAAAAATGACATTAAAAGGGATGGAGCTAAATGTATTGTTTTTTAGGAGGGTTATAGTCTCACTAGTATGGACCATCCTCTTTAGTAATAAATTTTAACTATGTAATCCTATAATTCAACAAGGAAAACCTCTTTTCGCTTTATGAGGTAATTGTATTATATTTGGAAGAAGATACAGGAAATGTGGATAGAAACATATAAAAGGGGGACGAACACAATATGGCCATTACAATGAAAAGAACATGGTTTACACTTTACACTGCTGCCAATGGACAAAGAGGTAATGGTTGCCTCTTAAAGACAATTGATCGTCACTGCCCAATCCCCTGACCCAGGTTTCATTCTATCGGAACTCATCAGGGAGGAGTGTGAAACTCGCAATGCAACTTCCTAAAAGAGAAAACCAAAAAAACAAATATAATATAATTATCCTCAATTCACAAAATACTAGATATCTCATAAGTTACACTAACACCTCCAGAACCTTCTGTAGGTGGTAAAAATCAAATGTATTGATCTCTTGATCCCAAATAGATCAAATAATAAATCAGGTAAATACTTAATATATCCTAACACGAGCGAGCGGAATAAAGCAAATCTCGCTTCAATAAAAAGTGAGGAACAAGCCTGTCTTGATAGAATCAGAACTAATTAGGAGGGAACACATAATCTGTATTATTACAACCGTAGGCAGCAAGTCTTCACACAAGCCACAACATAATCCAATATCAATCAAATTGATTCAATAGTACTAAGGCCGATTCACACAGAACTCGCTAAGCTAGACTTGCTCTGCTAACTCTTTAGAAAAATAGCGGACCATGTATTTAAATATGTTGGTTCACACAGAAAGCTAAGTTATGTTTTTTCTGATTAGTGGCCAGGCAATTTTTCCGTCTCCTAGCTTGGCCATCTTACGTTGCGCATAACACAACTTGGGCTCCGTGTTGTTGAACATAAGCAGTGCTGGTTTGGTGAAAATAACTAAAGTGTTGAAGTTTTGTTTTCAGTTTGTTTCACGTGTATTTAAGTAATATCCTATTAGGTTTTATATTTAATAAATTTTTTTATATTAAAATGGGTGGGTTAATTGAACAAGTCAAAACACCACCTCCAAAATTTTCTTCATCTTTCAAAACAACTGCTAACAGTAGCATCTTTTCTTCCTTGATACTATCATCTGAGCTCTTAAAGACATTTTGGAGAACGCCATCATAACTAAACTTCACTGGAGCAGACCAGAAAGAAACACTGAATTCTGTGTGTATCGGCCTTTAGCCTTTTCTGTCATTTCCTTTGCCCTTATCTTCAATTGTTTCCCAGAAGCAATCTACAGGTTGTCAAAAACCATTACGATGAAAACTATCGATTGGTTTGGAATTATTATTATTATTAGCACCGCGTCTTACTACCCGTTCGGGTTATACACACGCTAATGTGTAATGGTAGGGTGATTGTGAGATGAAATGGAGGACCTACAGTTTAATGTGGAATCCGAACCACGGTGGAGGCCTGGCATTACCCACATTCACAAGATTTCTGGTCAGAGGTGAAGGAAGGGTTTGGTAATCAGATAAATCTTTGCCTGGACTGAGGATTGAACCCTGGCCACCAGCATAGAAGTCTAACACCTTACCCCTAGACCGCCAGGTCACCGTTTGGAATTAAATTAAAATAAGTTAAAAGTACCTCATTAGGTAGAAGTTTTTTTTGAAAAAGTTGGTCTATTTAACATGGTTTTAGAAAATGTTTAAAACAATTTTCTCTTGAACCAAGGCTAAGTTTAGTTTTTATATTTTTAATGTTGGTGAAGAGTTAAAAAAATATTAAACCCAAGTCTACAATTATTACGATTCAAAAAAAACCTTTGAAATAGTTTATAGATGTATTTATAGTTTGAACAGTTTCTTGACTCCTTTGAAATAGTTTATAGATGTATTTATAGTTTGAACAGTTTCTTGACTCCAGTTGTTGGAGCTAAGCCCCCAAGTTTTAGGTGCAGGGGTTGGGTAAATCATAAATCTCCGCCCCTGACCTGAAGGTGTGCACTTTAGACACATTTTTTTTACACTTCTTACAAGCCTAATCCCTCAAACCACAGGAATGTTATGCTCATTACCAATAACATAATTAATTTGTATCGTTGATAAAAGTATTAACACAAGTAGTGGTCGCAAGCTATAACGTGTAATTCTGGTGTTGGATTGGATTGCTGGTGACTGAGAGATCAGGTTTTGAATCTTGGGTGTATTGAGTTTTGAACTTACCAAGTTTTCTCCCGCAAAGGTGACTGACCACATTACCTTTACTTTCCTTCCTAATTCATACTCAGCATAATTAATGCACCAGCATAGCTCTCATGGACACTTAGATGTGGTGTGTATATATATATATATATATATATATATATATATACATATATATTAATTTGATTTCTATCAAAGTCAGAGAAATTCAAATCGAATTTGAGAAAATCTTGACTCCAAATAAATTACATAAGAAATTTCAAATTTAAATTCAAAGATAAATATTTCAATTTGTTCGTAGCACCGCGTCTTACTACCTGTTAAGGCTTCTGTGTACTAATTACGTTAATTGTTTTAGGGATTAGGCAGATTATATTTATAGGGAATATACCAGTATCTGTGTGGGGAGAGAGTGGAGAAACCACTCTGGGTACATTCGATTGAGATTTGAACCTCTATCCCTCCAACATCGGCAGTCATTCACTGCGAGGTTAGCGCGTTAGACCACCGGCGCGGTTTTCACGTTGACATTTTGTGTTCCCATTAGTAGGTAAAGAGCGTTTCTTTGTCAAATATAAACTACACGGGTAGCATTCCACATCATTATCTGATAGTGTATAAATTTGCATTGAGGAATATGTATTCAGAAAAACAACCTCACTAAAAGGCAGCTAATACTCTCAAATTGCTTGATCACCGATGTGTACTTTGATCAGGTATTCAATAACTGCTCTCTGTCAGTATCTAAATAAATAATTTTGTAAGCCTATTACTGACGGTTGACATTCCGAGAAAGTTTTAAATTATTTAGACAAACGACCACTCAATTTAAAGTTAGAGATCTACAATGTCGCAAAAAATGTTTTACAACTTAAACTTGAAATTTCAACTTTTCCACTGTGTGTACAGTGGTTCATTTGTAAAATTAATTCTTTTAGTTCCATCACCGGGGAAGCCCTTAGTTGTTAATGATTGTAAATAGATAAGTATGATTTTTTGTTGTTAAAAATAATTTAATTCTTAAGTGGTATGTATGGTGCAACGATCCACTAGTATGTCGAATATATTAGTGATTTGTTTCCTGGAAATTACTTGATATTATTGATTAATTTCACAAGACCGCCAACCCCACGCGTGCGCTTGCAGCTAGTGTTCAATTATTCCTTCTCCCTGACGTCGAAATGCATTGTTGCGAACAAAGTATTTCGTAAAAGAAGAAGCTCTTCAATCTCTTTTTTTTACTGAGAAATGCGTCGAACCAACAATAACTGCTGGGGGGTTTAATCTGCTTGCTAGATGAACCTTGTTACAAGCGTGTGACGCGAGTGCTCTCAGCGTCGGAAGGTGAAACTAAATAGCTCGAGAGACCAAGCTACGGTGGATGACGACAAGCCTTGTAGATTGCAATTAAATTGCCTGAACGACAAGTGGTAATTGAAGAGAGAGATTGCGGACCACCAGAATGAAGCTGTATGTTTTTTAAATGAGTGAGTGTAAGAGGGGTCCGAGGGGGATTGTTACGTTCTCCCGTCGTGGTTGAACTTAGTATTATATCATAAAACTACACGCATAGCTGGTGGGAGTAGACGTCAGGTCCAATTCCTTCCTGGGAGTTCAACGTTGGATGCTGATTGGTCTTCCTGAGGAAATTTTTATGTCATCTTCCCCTCCCCCCCCTCCTCTAGTTCATAACTATATATTTTTTGCAAACGTCTTATTACTTATCCTGTCTATCCGCATTTAACTGCACTAATAAAATAGGGATGTTGGTAGAATTGGGATGAAATATGCCTTAATCAGGATGTCTAGCGACCTAAAAACGGAATTTTATTAAATTTCTGAAATTTTACGTATTCACTAAAAAAACAACTATTTTTAGTGACGGGACCTGTTCGTGTTATACGCTTATACACTAATTACGCTAGTGGTTATAGGGATGAAGCAGATTATATTTAGATGAATTGTACCCGCGTTTGCGTGGAGGGATAGTGGAAAACAATTTTAGAAAAACCACCTTCGCTACAATCAACCGAGATTTTAACCTCGATCTCCCCGTCTTCGGCAATCTAGTCTATTGCGAGAGTAGCGCGTTAGACCATGGCCCCACCGAAGCGGGGTTTAAAAGTTTTAATTCTAATTTGTTTTATAACTTTAATACACCTTATTGGTGGTTCAGACACTCAGTATAATTACTATAGTACGAAATTAACGACCAGACCACAGACGATTAATTTAGCAATTAGCTGAATGTTGAACGTTATAATTAATGGATCGTAGTTTTAAAAAAAGGTTAACAATTAGTTAGGCCTATTATTTGTATTTTATATCACTCCAGAATATTATTTACTCTTTTGTTAATACTTTCCCCCAATATCAGGATTCTGATTCAAGATTTAGGATTCGTAAATAAAATAAATAATATTCAGATTCGTTAAACTGAAGCTTCGACCCACCCTAATATTAACGTTACATTTAACTTTGTAGTGACCCCTTACGTTTATTAAATACTATCCTGTACAACATTTATGTAAGAAGTGTAGTGTTTGAATCTTATCTCGAGGCGTATAGTTTATGTATAAGCGCCTTGATTTTCTGATACTGCTCCGCGTCATAGATCTGTATGAAGAATAGTATGTATAACTCTCACGAGGGGTTTGACTGAAGTGAAATATTAAACTTTAAGCGATTCCTTTCGATAGAGACAATTTAAGAGTGTGTTGCAGTAGTGAAATTTTTCTACCTCAAAATTATAATTAATCAGTAGGTTTTATGTACCCTGGAGTTTTGTCAAAACCTATTCTTTTTATTTAAAAAGTTTTGACCAAATTCCAGGACACCTTTGACAGATATTCAAGATCTGTTGATATTAGCTTATGCAGATAACTAAACTCTATGTTGCTATTTGAGAAATATTTTATTTGTTTTGTGCAAAAAAATTGAATGCTATAAAAAACTGTGAAATTACTCACACTCCCTTCTGACGTACCTTACTAGTATATGGGTGACCTGGTGGTCTAGGGGTAAGGTGTTGGACTTCTGTGCTGTGGTCTGGGGTTCAATCCTCGGTCCCGGCAAATATTTATCTGATTACCAAACCCTTCCTTCACCTCTGACAAGACATCTTGTGAATGTGGGGAATGCCAGGCCTCCACCGTGGTTCGGATTCCACGTTAAACTGTAGGTCCTCCATTTCATCTCACAATCACCCTACCATTACACATTAGCGTAAGTGCGTATAACCCGAACGGGTAGTAAGACGCGGTGCTAATAATAATAATAAT